>JAOTRH010355334.1:0-36364 GCA_034768845.1 Heliamphora exappendiculata | reverse complement strand
GATTTGTGTCGACTCAAAATGAGTCCTAGGTACTTCGGCGCTTTTTGTGTTGACACAAGGCTAGTTTGTGTTGACACTAACATTTTGGTACCTGAAGATCAATTTGAAACATAGTTAGGGTGTCAAAGCATTTGATCAATTGGTGTTGACACACTTGATAGGCTTCAAGTATACGTTGCCTTAAGAGTATTTGACTCAAATTTCAATTAAGATCAACACACAAAAAATTCTATTTAAAGAATTCTTAATTGTTTGAACTTTTTGAGATAAAGGTCATTTCTTTTTTGCTAAGGTGCCAACTTTAATTGTTCAAAATGTGTTAATACTTTTATTTTTGAAAATATGAAATATTATCCATTTAAAGACATTTATTCTTAGAAAATAAATTATGAAAATTATTAAAATCAAATTAAGAAGCTTTTGGTCTAACAATTAGGATAGCATTATTCAAAAAAATTCAAAATCATATATACTTATCAACAAAGATTATATGAATCTTTGTCTTATCAGTAAAGATTATGTGACTCCTTTTTTGCAACAAAATCACAGTATTTATATCTCTAAGAAAATTTAAAAGGAAAATATATCAAGATTATAGAAATCTTGTATATAAAGATTATGAACATCGTAAAAGCAAAAGATTAAATGTGGGTAGAGGAAGAAGATGGAATCATGACAATAGCAAAGGACGGGAGAGAGGATAGAAAATTGGCGATAGTCCCTAAAAAGCAAGAGAAGAAAGACCATGTGGCATCGATGGTGGAAGAGGGGGAGATAAGACAATATCGATAGTTGAATAAGGAAAATGGAATACTGAGGAAACACAAAATTCGGCTATGTTTAGTTTAATGGAATGATGCTTAGAATGAAACCATTATTCTATTAAAACACTCATTTTTCCGTTTAGTTAAACAATATATTGTAAAATGTCTATTCGTAATGGAATCAGTCATTTACAAATGGTCATTCTAATAAAAAAAATCAAAAAATTATCATTATATTCATTTTTATTTTTTGTCGATTCAAAACTATTCTCATATTTCATAAACCATTATGTCCTCCACCCTACCACCACGTCCTCCACAACCCCTACTGCCGCCTCTTTGGACTTTCAACTCTCAAAACTCCAAAACTTGAATATGTGACTTTGGACCCCCGACATCAGAATTAGAATCTCGAACTCCTAACCTTATAGCTAAAATCTAAAACCCCTAGACTTTTGACCCTGAACCCTCAAACTTGGGCTTTGGACTCGAAATCTTGAACCCCAAACACTAGACCTTAGACTCCCAACTTTCAGACCTCGAACTACCAACCCTAGTAATGCCTTTATAATGTTTAAAATTTGCAAAATATAAAAATATTATGAGAGTAGTTATATAATCACCAACTTCTTTTTTCGGTCTTTGTTATTTATTTATTTTTTTAATTTTGAAATCTCATTACTCTTTAGTTCCCATCACATATAATCAACATATTTTCGTATATATATTTTTTGTAATTATGATAAAAAGACTTAATGGTATATATAATATATTTTAAAATTAAAGTTAATAAATTTATTTCTTTATATCATGCACACATATTATGTGGATTTTCTTCTAGCAGTATGTTAGCATATTATTCATAAAACGTCAAAATAAACACACACACACACACACACACACACACACATATATATATATATATATATATATATATAGAAAATTTTAAAACAAAATGTATCAAGATTACAAAAATCTTTTATATAAAAATTATGAAAATCTTAAAAGCAGAAGATTATAGGTGGGTAGAGAAGAAGATGGAATCATGACAATAGCGAAGAAGGACAGGGAGGATAGTGCCGAAAAAGCGGGATAGGAAAGACCAGGTGGCATCGACAGTTGAATAGGGATAATGGTGTACTGGGGAAATATAAAATTTGATTATATATGTTTGGTTTAATAGAGTGAAGTTTGGAATAAAATTATTATTCTATTAAAATACTCAATTTTGCTGTTTGGTTAAACAATTAATTGAGAAATGTTCATTCTTAATTTAATCAATCATTTACCCTTTTGTGGGAATAGTCATTCTAGTAAAAAATAAAAGAAATTATCATTCCATTCCTTTTTATGTTTGGTGACACCAAAATACTTTCATATTTAATAAACCTTGACTAGCTCACTACCAACCCACCACTACGTTCTCCACCCCATATTACCACCTCCCTCAATTTGCGACCTCCAGATCTTAAATGCTCGATCTTGAATCTCTTGAACTCAAAGCCAAATTCTCAAATTCCTGAATCCCTAGACATACCCACGACTGTGAACCCTTAGACATCATGTCCCAACTCCAAACCTAGAGCCCCCAATCACGAACCTTCAAACCATGGCCTTGGACCCTAAATCCTAGACTCAAAATACTAGACCCTAGATCTCCCACCCAAGCATTTCTAACTCTAAACCCCAGAAAAAATTCTTTTATAATGGTTTAAATTTTAAAAATTTAAAAACATTATGAGAATAGTTACATATTCACCCACATTTTTTTTCCACTTTGTTATTTTTTCCTTTTATTTTGAAATCTCATTATTCTTGAGCTCCCATCACATATAATCAACATATTATTTTATATTTTTTTGTACTTATTACAAAAAGATATTTAAGAGCATAACAAAATTATAAATTATAAGTTAAACAAATTAATTTTTCTTTGTCATGCACAGACTTTCTTCTAGTATATATCAGTATAGCATTATTCATAAAACTTTAAAACCCCTCAAAACACACACACACACACATATCTATATATATATATATATATGTATCAATAAAGATATATACATCAATAAAGATTATATGAATCTTCGTCTTATGAATAAAGATTATGTGAATCTTCTTCTACAACAAAATCACAGTATAATACACTAGAAAATTTAAAAGCAAAATGTATCAAGATTGCAGATTTTTTTGTATGCAAATTATGAGAATCTTAAAAGAAAAAAATTACAGGTGGATGGAGAAAGAAGATGGAATCATGACAATAGTGAAGGAGGGCAGAAAGGTTGGCGAATTGGCGGTAGTGCCTGAAAAGCGAGAGATGGAAGACCGGGTGGCATCGACTGTGGAAAAGGGGAGATAAGGCGACAACGACAGTTGAACAGGGAAAATGGAGTACTGGGGAGATATAAAATTTGGCTATATTTTTATTTAGAATTAATTAAGTTTTAGCCCCTACGTAGAGGTTGTAACAATTTTAGTATTGCTATAATTTGTATTTAGAATTTAGTTTTTTTTAAAAGTAAATAATTTTTTGGTCTAAAATGCTCTTAATTAACCGATGAAATATTGACAACTTGTCAACTCATTAAAGCCGTGACTAATATAGAAGAAGTTTAAATTTCCATTGATTTTAGCATGTATTTACATAACTAAATATTATGAAAACCCTGTATGTATTTCATTGGTTCATATATGGACCTTTGATTTTAGGACTACTATGAAAATGCTGTTTGGATATGGTCATATATTAAAACTGAATATTCATCAATTGTTTGATTTAATTTCCTATAAATTTAAACCCTAGTTGCCGCCACTATCTTTCTCATAAAATACCCTAGCTTAGCACCCACTCTCTCTTTCTCTACAAAACTAAAGCTACGTCAGTACCTTGCTGCCATCGTCGCCCCTAGCCATTGACACAAGCCATCTCTGTCATGGCTAGAACTCGCCGTCATCGCCCCTCACCACCGTCTCCACCCAAACACCCGTCGGCTTCATACCCATCCTCGTTGCGTGCAAACAGTTTATGGAGAGAGTAAGGCATCATCTTCTCTTGCCATCATCCTCGATCGCCGTCGATCTCCATCACCATCGTCCTCCTTTCCTGATTTTATTCGCCATTGTCACCCCCAAGGTTTTCTATGTGCGATAGAGTAAGGTAGCAAACAGTTGTGTATTGCTATGTTTGTGCTATATGTAGAGGTGTAATTTTGGCCCGAGGTTCGTGGGCAGCTTGGCACTGTCCGGGTCGAGCTCGGCCTGAGCCTGAATATAGAATTTTCGGACTTGAGCCTACCTCTCGAAACCCGTCGGTCGGCTCGGCATATGGCCTGCTGTTTTGTAAATTAATATATTATTAATTTATTATAAGTTTATTTATTATAAACTTATAATAAATAATAAATTAGTAAATTAATAATACATTATAAACTCATAAACTTATAATAATATAAACTATAAACTTACAAATTAATAATAAACTTATGATAAGTAAACTATTAAACTTATAATAAATTAATAATATAAAGTTATAAACTATAAACTTGTAAAGTAATAATAAACTTAAAAACTAATAAACTAATAAGTTAATAACTTAATAACTAATAATAAAGTATAAATTATAAAAACTAATAAAATATAAACTTATAAACTAATAAAATATAATATCATAATACTAAATAAATAATAAACTAATAAGTAATAAATAATAGGATTAATTGAGTTTTGTTATCATTTTAAGATGTTATAAGAGTTTTAGTCCCACAACTATTTGTGTTTAGAGTTTAGTTATATTTTTAGAAGTTAATAATTTTTTCTTTCTAAAATACCCCTTATTAACTGATGTACCATGTCCATGTAATTCTCCTTAATCTTAGAATGCATTTACATAGGAGTGCGTTGACTTGTTAATCACCAACGAGTTTTATGAAAATAATTTTAAATCTTCTTCATTTTAACCGTCATATACATAACTGAATATGACGAAAATAAATTATTAATTTTGTTCTAGATATTCATCATTAAATGGGATGTAACTTCTCCATTTTTTGTGGGGATATTGGCATTCAACAAATACTTTTTTGGTTTTGAATTGGCATTTGGTTTCAGATATTCATTAAACACGGCCTCCCGTCCTCTGCCGGCTCCTCATTCTTTGCCGTCGCTCTTTCTCGTCCTCTGCTCTGCCATCACCGCTTCCAGATCAGTTGGCGCTGATCACTTCGTGCCACTGCCTCCGCTTCTTGCCACCATTGCCGCTTCTCGCTAGCGCGACCTTCTAGATCTGGACCACCAACTCATATCACGTCATTGTCGCTGTTGCTTGTTAACTCTCTCTCCATCTCTCTTTGATTTGCCTGAGTTTTATCCGCCACCATCTCTCTAACATGGTGTTTTTAGTTCACCACCGCCTCTCTTCCTCTTTCTCTTCCATCAACAACAATAATTTTGTTGACACATATTCTCAATACGATCAGCGTACAACTGATACAATTATTAGTTAAAAATTTTGTATTGAATAATTTTAAAAGAACTTATCTGTTGAACACTGATATAATTATCAGTTGCATGTTGTTGCTAAATGTACACAACTCTCTTAAACTATTGATACATTTTATAAATTTAAAATTATGTTATAAGAAGATATTGTAACAGATACTTAATACTGATAAATACATCAGTGGCATATGCATAGTGATCTGAAGTTGAAATGTATCAGTGATTTATATTCTTTATGAAAATATTTTTATTAACTATTGATAAATGTATTAATGGTCACATTTGGTTGCGGTAAGATAAAACATATATAAAAACTAATAATTTTGTAAATTTAAAAATGTATCAGATTTATGTGTATAATGGATTGATTTTGAAAATGTATCGTTTGCATGTGTTACGGCGGTGAGTCGTTTCGCCCAGCAGAGAGAGAGAGCGAGCGAGAGAGAGAGAAAAGTTATTTGATTTAAGGAATATGTCAATTTTGAAAAATCTTTGAAAAGAGAGAGAGAGAGAGAGAGAGAGAGAGAGATAGATAGATGCTGTTTGATTTACGGAATATGACATTTTAAAAAAATCTTTGAAAAGATTTCAAATTAAGAGAGATAATATATTTAATAGGGGTGTATTAAACATAATAAAATAATTTTAAATCTGATGGGATCTAATCTATTAAAAAAAATTATTGGGACTAAATCAAGCACTATTATAAAAAGAGGACTAAACTCAAAAGTTTTCTAAATAATAACTAATAATAAACTATATATTTATAACTTATAACATTAGTTTATATGTTTACTACTTTATTAGTTTACTTTATAAATTATAAATTTATATAATATAATAAACTAGTAAATTATTAGTTATTAAGTTTATAGTTTTATACTTAATAAACTAGTAAATTTACTATAAAGTAATAAGTTTATTATAAACTAATGTATTATATTATAAACTATAAACTAATAAGTCTACTATAAACTAATAAACTAATAAACTTATATAATATAATAAACTAGTAAATTATTAGTTATAAACTCATATAATATAATAAATTTTAACTTTATAGTTTTTAAGTTAATATATTAACTAGTACTAATAAAATAGTAAACTAATATTATATTATAAATTTATAAACTAAATAATTATAAAAGTAATAAAAATCTAAACATATATAACAAAATAAACAAAAAAAAAAAAAAAAAAACCTAAGGCTTCCCCAAAGCCTGGGCCCGAGGACGAGGCCGAGGATCGAGACCCTAACCCGAGCCCAGTACCCCTAGCGCCTGAGCCGACCCCTTCATGAAAAAGTCCGACCTGGTTCAAAGATTTGGCGAGAGCCCGCCAGGCCCGCGCCAGGCCAAAATTACATCCCTAGCTACATGATCAAAGTAACTACAAGGCAGCCTTCCTGTTACGCCCTAAACTCTGGGTCACGTAAAACACCCACAAACAACCAACTCGAGAATTCATTATCAAATTAAACCATACATGCATTGTATATAATCGCTAAACGGCATACATTATACGGTTTCAACACCGAAAAAATATGTTATAACATACATGTAATAGAAAGAACAAAAAGAAAGCTACAGCTCTTCCACCTATCCAGCTAACCCTAGATCAACCTGCGTGATCGGTACTTGAAAAATATTTTAAATCCCATACCGTGAGCCAAAGCTCAGCAGATACTAGACAACACATGCAAAATAAGAAAAACATGCTAGGAAAATGAGGTGCAGTTTTAGACTCTCTTTCAAGTCTTTAAAATGAGTTTTCACATGCCAACGGGAAAGCGAGGATAATAACCATCTTTTGGCTCACTCACAGGAGTCTTGAAAATAATTTAAAAACGGTTTTCATATTGCAATTCACACGAATCATAAAAATAATTTAAAAATTGGTTTATCCGTCCCACAATGCAGTTTATGCAATCCATGTAACCTCTTAGACCGAGAGACCTCAACTCCAACAGAACGCAGTACATATGCGTATAACCGATGCTCACAAGCCGCAACCACAGTCCCAACACTGAGATAAAGATCCGTATACAAACACACATTCCCGGGATAAAATCGTATACTACGGCGTAAAACCATAGACCACGGGGTAAAACTGCAAACCACGAGGTAAAATCGTAAACTTTACCGTAAGTCACGGGAAGAAACCGTCGACCAAGGGATTATACCACGGGATAAAACCGTAAATCACGGGATAAGATCGCATATCGCGGGATAAGACCGCACACCACGGGATAAAATTGCATATTACAGGATAAAACTAAACACTACAGGATAATAATGAATATTACGGGATAACACCGAATCAAAACATGCACACTAAACCAGGGTTTGAATGCATAAAGCCGCCTACTATCACTACGTTACACAAACCACGTCATATGCTACACACGCGACTCACACCGCATCTGCAACCCATGCAACATGCATCACATGCATCTATTCCTCATATTCCACATAACTATGCCTATAAAACTTTTGAGTTTTAAAGCATGCAATCACGATACACGTAACGATACCAAAATCATGTTATCCACTTATATAATTCGTACATGAATAAACAGTTATAAATACACATAACCATGTATAGCAATACATCACGATGCCACTCGTCAAAATAAATCGACATCCACTCATAGGGACATCCAACAACCCATAAAACCAAGCCAAACCCGAAAGAAAACGTTAAACCCCTCAAACCACGAGGTCACAAAACATCACCTTTTCCCAAAAGGTGCCACGGGCCCAAACACGCCCCACATCCAACCACAATGCACACAATCGTGCTCCAACAACCCACATCTAGCCATGCATGTCACCCCTGAGGATTACACCTAAACAAACACCCGAGGCCATGACACGGCCCCCGAGACCACCACGTAACCAACCAAACTCCGAAAAGAATCCAACAGTATTTCAATTAATTAATCCCATAACTAATCAATTGAATACCATTAGAAACCAATCGGAAACTAAGAACCCAACCAAAACCATCAAAACACCAAGCCCAGCACCTCAGTCGATTGAAAATACACTGAAAAGCCAAAAATCCAAATGAGAAACATGTCAGTCGATTGACCTACTAGGTCCAGTCGACTAAACCCCAAACAGAACCATCTCAGTAGATTGCCCTCTCAGGTCCAGTCGACTGACCTCCCAAACTCAAGATCAAGTCGACTGACCATCAAGGACCAGTCGACTGACCTCCCATGGGAACCGTTTTAAGCCACGATTTGAACCCTCCAAGCCTCGAATCAACGCCTCAAAACTCCCATCCAATACCCTCGGACATCCACACGCCCAAGCCTAACACCAAAATCATGAAAAAAACACCCGACACCCGATTCCATCCACCGAAACAGTCGAAAAATGATTTTTAAACCCAAAAACCTAACTTGAAAGAAACTCAGATCTATAGCAATCTAATAGTTAAAAACACACCCGATTACACGTAGCACCCTTATAAGACATAAGAGTCTAGGATCCTATCTCGGTGAATTAAAAATTAGACGCCTCGAACAATGTGCAAAATTGAGCTTCGCTAGAATGAAATTCCGTCCAGGTGAACGCGTAGTCCATTGTGCCAAAGGCTACTTGCATGCATATCTAACTCCAGATATTTACAGGTCTCCAAAATATTTTTTTTTGAATATCATCCCATGGCTCCGGAAACCAACCTCGCATGCATATCTAACCCCGATCATGCATCAAAACGTATATAAACATGCAAAATCGAAAACGAGAAACACGCTTAAAAAAATACCGAAAAAGAAAATGGGTCAGTGTCTCACATTTCAAACTGATACATGTATCAGTTATGTTTACGCTGCAATGGTGAGGACAGATTGCAATATAGAGTGCCAAGTGATACATGTATCAGCTGTATCTGTATTGCTGTAACATGCAAAAATGAAAGGCAGAGTAGCAACTCATACATGTATCAGTTGACCTTATGCACTGTATTTTCCTTGTTCCTGCAACACGAACCCAACTATTACATGTATTATTTGACCATATGCACTGCATTTTTCCTGATTCTGCTGCATAAACTCAACTGATATATATATCAGTTGAGTTTGTGTGGGTAGCGACGGAGGGACAGGCGGTAATGGTGGAAAAGGACGAAGATGAAAGCGGCAAACATTTTAAAAAATTTATTTGGATCCATTAATCCCAAATTGCACAAATCTGTTATATGCTAAAAATGTGGAGATATGATTTTAAATTTCTAAACTCAAGAGGAAGTTATCCACTTATTTAGAAAATTTTCATATATCACGCCACCCATGATACACACCATATATGTATACAACCGAATTAAATAAGAGTATATTAGTCCCTGCCATTTCGTTAATTTTAAAAAAGGACTAAATGCAACAAAAAAAATGATGGAACTAAGATTAGATTTACTTGCAAAAAGATGACTAAACTCATTTTGCCATTTTGTAAAAATCGAATCACTCTTTTGCTCTTTTGTGGGAATGGTCATTCTACTAAAGAACACAAAAAATTACCATTCTATTCATTTATATTTTTTTGTTGAGACCAATATACTCTCATAGCCCTTTGCATGTTTCACATAAAAATTATATTTCATACACCACTATCTCAAAGTAAAGCTCTCTAGATTGGTTATAGGTAAAGTTCTCCCAGAGCCGGAGACACAACTGCCTCACTAGCACCCTCACCACCACACTTACCACCACTTTCATGGACATTCGAACCCTAAACCCACAACGCGAAACCTTGACCTTGGACCCTTAACCTTGGAGCCCGAATCTTGGATCCCTAAATTCCTAGACCTATGCCAGACCGTGAATCCTATGACCTTGAACCCGAACCCTAAGCCCCAGACCCTAGACCCTAAACCCTAGACCTCTGACCACAGATCACAGATCTTTTGGCTTCGAACTCCGAACCCCAGAAATGCCTTTATAATGGTTTAAATCTTAAAATGTAAAAATATTATGAGAGCAATTACATAATCACCCACTTCTTTTTGCCTCCTATTATTTCTTTCTTTTATTTTGAAATCTCATTATTCATTAGCTCCTATTACATATGAATGACATATTTTTTAATATTATTTTTACAAAAACATTACGACTGTGTGGTTTTAAAGGTCACGGATGCAATAAGTAAGCTTAGGGTACCATGGACGTGTGGTTGGGAGGTCACGACCATGAGTAAATGTTTCAAATTCTTCACAGCCATTACAATGAGAGGTCGCGGTTGTGCCTCAGATGCAATGGCGATGACTTTTAAATGCAGCGAACCTCGTGGCTTCGGGATTATAGTCAATTTACAACCTTGTGGTGTTTCGAGAAGTTTCCTTATCTTGAAACAATTTCTTTCTCTCTTTCTCTCTTTCTTTTCATCCCTCTCGATCATTTTGATTCTCTCTCGATTCCTCCTTCGATTATCTCCTTTTCTGTCATCATTTCTTCTTTTCCCTCCTCCTGCTCCTATTTATGGCCATGGTGGATATCAGCGTCGGTGGCAGTAATAGGAAAGATGAGCACGATGGTGGTGGTGGTGGATCAAGGGGTGGCATTGGTAGGGATGAAGGTGTGCATGGTGAAGGTGTGTACGACAGTGGTGTTGGTGAAAGCAATAGTGTAGGTGGCGGTAATGGCTGTGGTGGTGCGATGGGCGGTGGCGTTTATAAACACCTCAATTTGACCAATTCGTATCTTAGGCTCCCCCGAGTGTTTTCCAATGATGAAGGTATCTGGGACTATGCTAAAAGATGATTCAAGGAAATTGTGAAACTGAGAACTCTACTAAAAATTCAAGAAAACCCCATATGCTTGTACAAACATCATGATCGTAACCGTTGAACCTTACGTCTCATTATGGTACTCTGATCTCACAACCGACCGTCACCTTTGAACCTCACGGCTGTGAAAGTGCTTCAATCCCACACACGGTTGTTGCTTTCTGTCCTCACAGCCGTAATGGTGAAGGTGCTTTAATCTACACATGGCTATTGCTGTTTATCCTCAAGGCAGTGATGGTACTTTGTTCCTATAACCGGCCATGACCTTTGAATGCCACGGCCATCATGTTTGTCAAATATTTCTCACGGCTGTAATGTTTGAAGTTCACGGTCGCGTCCTTCTCATAAAACCTTCTATTCCAAACGCTTGGTAATGTATCAGCAGATGTCGTCAGCATCCAAAAATCTATAAATATTGACTATTTTAGTCATTTTCAAGAGAGAATGAACGTTGCCTAAGAAGCGTCATCACTCTGTCAAACTCGATTCCTAGTGCCCTGACGATATATTCTTTGATACATTTCTCAATATATATTTCACACCCTCTTTTCGAATTAATTTCATTTGAGGCCCTTAGTGTACGATCATCCACCATCCCCAATGCCATATATTGAGGGGCACCCGCGGGTGGCTATTTGTTTTAGGTAATCATAGGCTGTTGTAACACCTCTAATCCCACTTTTCTTTCTCTCCAAGATTGTTACAACTAGGATTTCTTATTTTGTTATTATTTTGCTATTTTATTAGTCGTAATATTGATCACGTAGTATAAATGTGATTCAAAAATCTTAAATTCATGCATTTGTGAAAAACAACCTACTAAAAGCACTTGGATGATTATGTTGTTATATGTTTTCTGTATGTTCAAGTCTATTCACACACTGCACATTGTAAGAAAATCATTATGGAAACTTTTAATATAACGGCCACAACTAATGGTTGCTATGGCCGTAATATATGTTTTGCTAGTTATAACAGCCGCAACCTTTGGTTGCCATGGCCATGATATTACCTTATTAATTTATTACGGCCGCTATGTTTAATAGCTACGACAACGATATTTTGTTTATTTTTGTAAAGGCCACAATCTCTAGTTGATACGACTGCATAATTTTATTGATTCCAGTAGTCTAAATCATGTATTAAACATTATTTTACATTTGTTTGCCAATAAATGCATCATAATATACATGGAAACAGTATAGTATGACCCTTAAGAGTTTTCTTTCCCTTTTGATAGCATGATATATAAGAATTTTGATTTCTTGCTTGATTTCTTATGAACTATTTTTAACCTCCCTTTCTATATTTGTTACTTTTGAAAAATTTAAAACAAGAACTAAATGCGATTAAATAGAGGCCGACTTAACAGTTAGACGAACGGGGTACTAAGACCTTCCCTATTTTGTACTTTAGTCCCCGAACACTTTTTCAAATATAACGCAGACCAATGACTCATTTTTATTTTTCTTTGTTTTTCTTAAAAATCAAGTAGCAACTCTATTTTTGATATGCTTGGACATTTTGATATTTTTTTAAAAAAAGAATTTTTTTTTCAAAAACGTATATCCAAACATGACCCGCCTTTCTTCTCTGAGAGGAAAGCCCTGATGGCCTCTCTGGAACCCCACAGCTTTTCTGGAAACTCCACTTGGAAATATATTTTCAAAAAATAATAAGAAGGTTTAACTCGAAAATACATTGGTTTTTGTTTTAAATTTTTCATCAGTATTTGCATTTGGATTGCACAATATTTCATGTTTCATCTCTCTTCAACCCATCGCTTTGCTAACTCGATATCTCGGTTAGTTTATTGTCGCAGAGTTATGTTGTCACGACCCTAAACCCGTGACAAGGCAACCATAATAAAACGTATTCCCAAAACAACACTTCATGTAGGGAACTGAATCCCAAGAAACTAAAATGGTGCGTACAAATCGAATCAAACATGCGAAGCGACACATGATCAACATAAAAAAAAAATTGTGCAGCGTAGAACCGTTCAGATGGATGAGGAAATCGTCTGGATGAAAGCCGTATGGGATGAACAAAACTAAACCCCGATCCCTGAAGCAAAAACCTGGTACTCCTAAAGGGCAAAATATGTATTATATCTGCTCGATCCCACTGATTTGATCATATTTCTGTTTTTGAAGTTAAATCCAAAGATCAACATAAAAATCAACCAATAATCGTTTTTCCGTTTAGATCTACTGTATTCCCAACTGCCGAAAATACGAACTAAGTGTGAGTTTAGATCTTTCGTGCTCTCAATCCTATCTAGCTACCTTTCTTTTATCTGGTTCTCACGAATACGTGGAAAACCTAAAAGACTGAATGTAATTCTCATCTGACGGCCAGGATTATAACAACATATAAATAGGCTACATCAGAGACCTTGGAGTAAATAAGAAATGAGCTTCTAATGTAATTATGAAATCTTACCTCAACCCAGAAACAATTTCATAAAAATATAAATTATAATTCACTCCACTAAAAAATTATAATTGCACTCTCAGCCTTATTCTCAAAACTAATTATTCGAGCACGTATTATTAAATACTTATCATTCTCCCCACGTTAAAATTACAGATACCAATCGATTAAATTAAATTATTGACAATTATATTTAATCGAATTCTTCAAAAAAAATTTAAATCCTTCCGCCTAACTTATTTGACTGCCAGATTATAAAATCTATCTGCAGCGTTTGACTGGGCCAAAACTTATAAGCTTCCTTAAGGGGGTTTCATCAATCTCGATCAATCGAGACGTGAATTCCGTCAATAATTAATATGTACCATATAATTAATATCGTTATCCAACTCATGGGGATCTTTGATCCATACAAGATCGCACCCTCTAATGAATCAAAATAACAAATATTAAATATACACAAATAAATAATTATTTTAGGATTAAGAGTATATGCATTCATAATAATCATAGAGTGTGAATTAATTTATATAGTCAGTAAAAAATTAATTACACTAATGTGGTCCTGTTCAATACACAAAAAAGCTAATATCACAGCGAGTCAGAATAATAGACGACGCTATTATCTATTCTCCGTAACTAAGACACATATACTAAAACTCTGTGTTACATTCGTACCGATAATTTGTCCAATTCTATCTAAATTGTGAACCAAAATTTATATTCTACAAAAACCTTTAATATGATCTTTCGTGTGTAAACCGAACTCTACACACCAGATTAAATACAATATAAAATAAAAGACACCCATGCACAACATTAAATAAATAATGAAGCGCATGCATTGCTCATAAAGATTCTCATTAAAATAAAAAAATAATTTTTATTAATAAATAAAAAAATATCAAAAATCTAAATATGAATTTTAGTGGACAACTCTAATAATACCTCATTTTAAACCTAAGGAATCATGTTTAAAAGAAGAAAACTTTGAAAGATAGGCTTTCAGAACTCTAATTCGTACATAAGAATGACCCAAAAAGGGAAAAAGGGAATTGGACAAAACAATTTGAAATTAGGAGCAAAACATCCAACTTCAAAAAAATACCCCAGTTGGCAAACCGCTCATACTGATCGATCGGTCTTTCACTACTTTTGGCAGTTTTTGACCTATAATGAAAAACTGCAACCCTTCACAGATCGCTTGATCGGTCTAAGTACCAATTAATCGGTCTTTCCTTATGTTTCAATTCTTTCTTTGACAATTTTGAAACCCAATACTTAACTAAATTCATTTTTTTTTGTAGGAAAAGCACCCAAGGACCTTAGAAAAACATAAAATTTAATATGAAATACATCACAAACTAATTAAACAAGGAGAATTCATCTCAAACATCCATCTAAACAAGAAGATTTACGTACATTCTTCCCAAGACTTCAACATGCACAAGATATAAGGTTTAAAAGCTATCCTTAGAAAGTTAATAACGTCAATCCTTCACCAATTTTATATGCTCTGGCCTTTTTTCCTTACAATTCTTAGGAATCCACTACAAAAAAAATTCTTAACAATCATACATAATTCAAGTTCCAAGTATGATAAAAAACACATCATCCCTTGTTATCGTGTTATGGGATCTCTTCCAACACCTGAAATGGGTTATGCAAACACCGCGAGCCAAGGCTTAACAGGATATGATTAAGCAAGAACAAAATCATGATATGTCAAAAAAGAAAATTTCAAACCATCACAAAGATATATGTGTAATTCTCCAGCTAATCTAACAAAACTCGATAGGTACTCTTTCTCATAGTTTATAAACATTCATCATGAACTTTCATTTCTTTTCGATCCTCAACAAGTTCCATAATTTATATCATACGAACTTATTAACTGCCGCGTTGCCACCTAGGAAAAAATACTATGCATTCAAAAGAATCACATAGGCTATCATCGCCACAAAGGCTACTATTGCCACACAGACTATAAACGCTACACATGCTAATAATGCCACACAGGCAAATCAATTAATAATTTCACATTACTAATATCGCCACCCATGCTAAATATTCCACACATGCTAATAATGCCACTCATGCAAGTCAATTACCAATTTCACACTGCTAATATTGACACTCATAATCTTAAACTTTTCCTCAATTGAGATAAGATTTTCGACTTCACTTAACTGTCAACATACTTGAACACACGTATCTTCATTTTATCCGATTAACTCATTAATTTCACAAATTGACTCAATAATACATCAAATTCCCATATCCATAACTTTCTTCAATATTTAGGGTTTTCAATTCTAGCAACTATCAACACATATCAAAACCTAACCTTTACATAGCTCATTTAAATCCTCTATTTCTTACTCAACACATTCTAATTTTCAATTCTTAATCCTCCATAGAAACTGGGGTTTTATCAAAGCAAGAATTTTATGACATTTTTCTTAAATAAGAGCAATTAATCACATGTGTTGAAAATTCTACCTCGGTGAATCGAAACTCGAAACTTTAACACACCCAGAACACCCAAACTTGTCGAATCAAAAATCCACTCGGTTGGAAATGTTGCTCTTGGAACCTAGAACAACTTTTGTTCTTGGAGATTTGATCAATTCTAAGTCATTGATATTCAAAATGTAAAGAGAAGGTGGAGAATCCTAAACTCTCAACAATGGTGGAAGAGAGAGGAAGAGAAGAAGCTTGTTTGAGAAGCCTTAGGACAAATGCCAAGGCCACTATCTGTCATGCCCATATCAACTCCCGTGTGACCGCTCGTTCGGTCTTGCCACGATGTATCTGATTCATACCGAAACATCCAAATTGACTTGAAATTAATATTTTCAACTTAATATTAATTTAAAATTTTTATTTTTAAAAATTACAAATATTTAAAATGATCTCCAAATTAAATTTATCGAGTCTCCGTGAATACAGGTGGGTTCACATAACCAGTACATAAGCTCAAAGTGAATACCACCTAGGTAGACTATTATGTAAACATTTAATTATAAAAATTCAAAATGGGACCGGGTCTCACAACCTTCCCCCCAAGAAATTTTATCCTCGAAATTCGATACACATCAAGTTACAACAACTTCGAATATGCAATCTCTCCAGTCAGCTAACGCACTAGACCAGGACCCAAATGGTAACGTCCCCCACATCAATCCAACAAATCGGTGACCTATAAGGTTGATCACACAAGTCTTGAAAGGCACCTTCTCACCACTTGACTAATAATCATTATCATAAGCAAGCTCCGTAAAAAAGAAAGTGATCCTCAAATGATCCACGAAACTCTAACACACAAGCAAGCAATATATCTTCTATGTTCATAATTATATATTCAGATTGACCATCGATATGAGAGTGGAAAGTGGTGCTAAAGAGCAAATTCATTTTCATTATTAATTATCAGGGTTGTATACTAAAAATCATGGTATTAGTTTTAGTATTTAATTTTATTTATTAATAAAACTAAATTTTTTATTTTATGAGAATTTTAATAAGTAATGTATGCATTTCATTACTTATTTAATATTGTGCATTAATGTCTTTTATTCTACATAGTATTTAATCTAGTGTGTAGAGTCTGGGTTACACATAGAAGACCAGATCATTGGTTCTTGTAGAATATAAATTTTTGGTTCACAGTCTTAGATGAAATTGGACATACAATCCGTACGACTGTAGCGCAATATTTTAGTATATTTGACTTGATTATAGAGAATGGTAATTGTTTCGACAATTGTTCCTACTCATTATATTAGTATACTTTATGTGAATTGAATAGAACTAAGTTGGGATAATTAATTTTATACTGAGTATATAAATTATTTACACCTCATGGTTATTATGAGTGCTTATACTCTTAATTTTGAAATAATTATTAGACACATATATTTAATATTCGTTATTTTGATTCATTAGAGAGTGAGATCTTTTATGGGTTTATAATCATGATAAGTTGGATAACGATATTAATTATATTATTAATATTAATTATTGACGGAATTTACGTTTCAAAATATTGGGATTGATGATACTCTATTGAGTAAACTTATAAATTTTGACTGAGGCAAATCTTGCACGTAGATTTTATAATTCGGCAGTCAAATCATATATCTAATTCAATTTAGTGGGATCTTTCATTCACGTTAAATTAAGCAAAAAATCTTAAGAATTTTTTAAAGAAGCTGATTAAATATAATTATTATTAATTTAATTTAATCGGCCAACATCTGTAATCTTAACGTAGGGAGAATAAATAAGCATTTAATAACATGAGCTTAAATACTTCGATTTTGAGAATAAGATTGTGAGTGCAATTATAATTTTTTAATAGAATGAATTATAATTTATATTTTTATGAAATTATTTCTGAGTTGAGGTAGGATTTCATAATTGTATTAGGAGTCCACGTCTTATTTACTGCACAGGTTTCTGTTATAGCCTATTTATATGTTATTATAAAACCTAGCTAATGATATTCTCTACACACAGTTAGGATTTCCACGTTGGCTAGATAGGTTGTTTTGAAGATTACGATAGATTAAAATCCACACTTTATTCGTGTTCTAGCATCTGAAAAAATCGCAGAAGGCTTGTTTAGGAGATTTGACTTCTAGTCAATTACGGCAGCAGCTTGTTGACAAAGGTTTTTGGCAACAAACAAAATCAAATTAATAGGTCTTCAACAGGTATAATCCTAAACTAACTTTGGGAGTTATACCGGATTTTATTTTTGATTGTTTAATATCAAAAGTTTTAATTTGGAGCCTATTTCAGCAATTATCCATCCAGATTATTCCTGACTAAAATTATAGACATAATTTTAAGATCTTGGTAGTTTGCCTTGACCATCAATCTGGGGGTGGAAAGCGGTGTTAAAGAGTGAATTCGTTACCATTGTTAACTGTAAACTCTTCCAAACACACGTAGTAAACCAATGACCTCGGTAAAAAAATAATCGATACTAGAACTCCATGAAATCGCACATCTCACTAACAAACAACTTGCAAAACTTATCCACTAAATCGGTCATTTGAATAGGAAGAAAGTGTCAATCCATCAAGCATAGTCCAAACGGCATCATGCCCCTTCGGCAATCTTGAAAGTCCTGACATAGAGTCCATCCCTTGGTATCCTCATTACTTCTAACATGGTTACATAACATCTTAGGCTCACTATCCAGCTACTGGGCTTTGATAACATAACTAGGAAGGGTAGGTCGCGACACCATCGTAACAACACAGAGCACTTATCGGTCTCACCGAGATGCAAATCAAATTCACCAGCCTCCCTATGCATGTTTCGCTCTCGAATGGTTACACGAGAAAAAGAACTAAGAGACTTCAAATTAAGAGCATCGACCACAACGTTGGCCTTTCCTGGGTGATATTGTAAATTACAATCGTAGTCCTTCATATACTTCATCCTTCTTCCTGGAAAACATGGTCGGAACTCCCAACAGTGACGTACTCGGGCGTGTGAAGCCCTTGTTTAACCATTCTTGAAGATATACCCTCAACTTATGCAACTCTGCTAGCACAAAATGATATGAAGATATAAACAATGCGTCGTTCGCAGAATAAGATTGATAGAGAATACAATCTCTCGTCACAGTTGTCACGCCCCAAACTCCGGGTCACGCGAAAAATCCACGAACAACCACCAAAACTGCCTAACACACGGATGAAAAATCATAAAGCCTAAACGAGGCTAAAACATTTATAAAAATGCACTACTGGGGGTTTATTTGATTTAAAAGAATAGCCCAAGAGACTATGGTTACGGCCTCACAAGTCAAGCCTTTAAAATAAAAGATACAATTTGAGTTGAGAAAATCCTTTAAAAGAATGTGTAATCCGTTCTAAAATCTTTCTCGAAGCACAAGAGTATATATAAAACGTAAATCATTTGAAAACCACTTTTTTGTAAACCAGTGAACCAAGCAATGAAAAGCGTAGTAAGAAACCACGAAAACAACAACCAATCCATGGTTTCTCCCGAGAGCATAAATCATGCATACATCGGCACCACGACCATAAGAGTCATATATACATATGCTTGAAAACATGTTACATCCAAACATGAAACAGATACTGAAAGGTATAAACTACCTATCAAGACAAAACAAAAGTCTTGTCATCAGCCACCTCCGGGCACCTCAAGGTTAACCTGCAAGACCACGTTCACCTAAATTTTTTTTTTAACAAATCACATTACGTAAGCCAAAATCTAATAGAAATAGACTATATAAAGCCGTAAAGAACTATATGCAATCACATAGCATATAGTTAACTCAACCACATGAGCCTCAAAATGGTTTTATTTCATAAAATCCCAGGTTTTCCCATCAGACTCCCATAAGCCTCTAAACAGTTTTTATCCTCAAAACCAAGCATTTCAACAATGCCAATAACGTTTCTTTTCCACTCGAAACACACAGCTGAGAAAACACGCACACATGCACGCACACACGCATCATCAACGTATTCGCGTGATTTAACCAACTTATGGTTTTAAAACATAGGCACCGATGCCAAACGGGCAAATAGACCCCATCACGTTACTACCACCCGGCCACCGAGGCCCGTGAAGTAACTGGACGCTCTATACTTTTGACACGACCTGCTCCTTTCTCGATTCACTAGCTGGCGGGCAGAGAAATCCATTCTGCGCAGTTTTTTCGTCTTTTACCGAGGAGCAACTCGTGCCCAAATTTATTCGATCCGTAGATCTCAACACTACCCTTTTTTATTATCACATCAAAATTTAAATACACACGCGTGAGTCCAACCCAACAAGGTTCCTCTCACCAAACCCATAAAATCGCGAGTCCAACCTAAAAGGTTTCTCTTGCCAAACCCACAACACCTCACAACATGTAATAAACCAGGAAAAGCGTAAAACATGCTTTTTACCCACATAAACATAGTTTAAAACATACAATATGATATGTAAGCATTTTTAACTGATATAGAAGTGTTAAAACTACACGTAGCACTCTTTAAAGGCAACATAGTCTAGGATCCAACCTTGTTGAGCCAAAAGTTCAACGCTTGAAAAATCGAACCTCGACGAAATGGGATTTTATCTAGATAAATGTGAAGCCCCCGGCACCAATAGCATGGATCCACTGTCAGATCGCTGAAAACTGAGCCCCGGGTCCATCAAAATCTAAAGAAAAGGCAGAGAGAAAACCAGATCTAAAAATAAAAATATCCCAAAATATCTCCGATGCCTGATATTTATAGACCAAGGAAAAATTCTAGGGTTCAGTCGACTGGATGCCCAACCCAGTTGACTGGATGAGGCTACTAGAATGTCAAAAATGTCCACCGCCACGGGTCAGTTGACTGGATCCCCAATCCAGTGACTGGATCATCAAAATATCCAGTTAGTCGACTGGATCACCCAACCCAATCGACTGAATCCAACACTGGAATTTCTCAACCCATTTTTAGTGTCCAAGCTTAGATCCAAAAACCATCCAGTTAAATGCAACCAAAACACGTTTCAAGAACATGAACCAAGATCATGCGTTAATTTCAACTCCAGCAACACTTCAATCATAAAAATAAAACGGGTAAGGATCTCACAGCTCTCCTCCTCTTAAAGGAATTTCATCCTCAAAATTTAACTTTGAAACTTAAGTCAAACACCAGCCCATCAACCATCAACCATCAACAATCTCTGAGGCAAACCCAGCAACATTGTACAACAGCAAAGTTTCTCAGCAACTAAAACCCCAAAACTGTCTCCACACAAGGAAAACATGAATCAACCTCCATACAGACTGCTCACATTGGCAAGTTTCACTGACACCACCATCATCCGTGAAAGATTCATAAAACGTCGGATTATGATCCAACTCACGTTGCCTCAAAACATAACTCTCGCCGAACACAAACCGCTTCAATGACAAACGCATAACAAGAAGCCAATCCACCATGGTGCTTGATTCCAAACACTCTCTACTCCAGGACATAGGAACTATCACCCTCGTTCTTACTGCTACATACCGACTCAATCACACCTCACAATGCACACCAATGATTATCTCCACAAATCTAAACACACGACGTTGAACCCTGACATCAATCACACGAAGTCACATGCTCCACACACAAACTTACTCAAGTTTTAACGATCACCAGCCGACCATCGACTTTGATAGCACATCATTACCCAGCCGATGTTAACAATGCCATTACGTAGCTGGCATGACGCCCAACCACGAGCAACAACACAAACATCAAACTCCAGAGAGAAACTCCCTTAACTCACCTAGAATGCCAAAGAATGCATTCCTTTCAAACCTTCATCCTCTATTCGATCTTCCATCACGAATCACAATTCTCACCTTGGAGAAACACTAAGTGATACACCATTATCCCAGGCAAGGTTTCACACAACTAAAAACTAATCCAGCATCACAACCACAAAGTCACCTAATCCAAACGAATCACTTGACCAAACACGTCGCGTAGATAGAACATTGCATAGGTATCCAACCCAAATCACTACACAACTCAACGTCTCGCCATCATGTCACTAATACCAAGGCTACAGATCAACCTCAAATTAAACATGATCACCATTATCTGACAAGCAACCATGATGACTGTCATCCGACATCAACCCCAACTCATAACACCTACATCAATCCCTTGAGTCCACAATAGCAAAATACTCAAATCTAAGACTTATCCATCAAGTAACCAACCAAGACTTGTGTCTTACACTTAGCAATTTCTTCTGATACAAAACCCATCACGGCCCTTCCGTCTTCAACCAAACAATCGTGTCGGTCCGAACAGGCCACGCCAACCGAGGCTTCTCAAACATCGTATCGTTTCTGATTTATATCGTATCATACTCTTGGAACCACCATCCGAACAAACAACAGTTATGCCAAAGCACAACACTTACCATAGTCGACGACCACTCCTCGACTCTAAGAATTCTAAACAGTTCAAAGCCCCAAACAAAACATAAAATTAAACTCAAAAAAGTCTATCAAAAACTCGCTAAGTGAATATCACATCCACACTGTTCTGCCAAAATTTCCACTCTACCAAGAGCTAGAAGCACAACCATACCCACACAATCCAGAATAAACCGCACACAACGGCTAACGATTCTCAGCTGATCACTGCAGAAAAGAACTCCACATCTCAACACCAACTCCCTTGTCAACAAGAACAAGCAGCACTTGGAACCCAACCCGAACAGTTTAACCATCATACATAACAAGTCACACTCTGACTAGGTTACCACAACCTACTACGCTTACCAAACTCATACGTGCTCTTATACGGCCTTTAACCACGGGAGTAATTGGATCCCAGGCCATACACACAGAAACTCTACATCCAAGAAGGCGCATAGCCATGCATCACGTGTTGAAGCCATGAAGAATCCGTCATACAATCACCGATCACGGTGATACAAGTTCTCGAGTCACAACTCCAGGGGTCACAACATGAATACCTAATCTATAGAGATTTTCACGGTCTCAGAACATAACCAAATCTAAACCAGTCAAGATCTTGGCATCTACATCCAACCAAGATGAAACAACTCGCAACAGACAACCGTTTACAAGGAAACTCTCTCTCCATCCAGAGAAAAGAGAAGGGTCAACAAGAAACCATGACCCAACCTCAGCGTACTCCCAGTACCTATCAATACTTGGCCCCCAAAGAACTCTGTAAACCTTATCTTGAGGACACATCGACCACAGTCACACAGCTACCGTTAACACCGATCACGATACTCAAATTGTCCACTACACTAAGCTCTTAACTTTCAAACCTCATTTGCACACATATGAACACCATAAATCCTCATACCTTGTACAACATATTCTATAGGACTACAAGCTCATCACCAATCACACACGGAGACACACGTCAATATGCCTATCGCACCAAGACCTCACTCCAGAAGGTTACGCTTACTCACCTAACTCCTATTAGGCAAACCACAGCCACGTTACGACCTCGAGCCCACTGTCCGAACAACTCACATAGACAGCACACGACACCAAACAAAAGAAACCCAATCCTGAGATTCCATATTGAGTTACTAATAACTCCCACAACCATGCAGACACCTTCCGCACTCCCACTCTTAAAGCACACATCGATCACAAGTATCGTAACCCACGATGTCTCACCTATCGCCTCAGGCCAGCAAAACCACACGTTATATTGCTGAACCTTGTTACTCCACACTTCGTTCCCATGGGCAGACCACATACCCACCTCTGAACCTCTGAACCTCTGAACCTAAGGTTGAACACAAACAACCTCTAGACATATCACACCCAAGATATACTGTAGCAGCACTAAGCCAACTTTCTATGGCCCTTTCAAACCTCATGCATCCGGCACGATTTCCTCCAAACACGAACTCCTAATCACTAGGATCACAACCAAACCACGAACCTGCATTCCTGTCGGAATCTCACAGAACTGATACTTATCGCAGATTAGAATCGTACCCCGAACCCTTACACATTCTAACACCGTCGCGACCCATACTCATCCCAGCATATCTGCAACTCATACTCATCTCCATATCCTCAAGCTTAATCACTCGTAACTCAGTTCTCAAACCACAATAAGGTATACCACGTCCCAGGTCATCAGAACTACTCTGATTACCAACAACATCCTGTTAGCAGTGATATCCCCACAACCACTTACGTTATGTTATCTCAACATATGCCCAGCCAAGGATTACCACGCTCCCATCCACTATCTTTCCGTCTATACCCTATACCGAGTACACGACTCATGACAGAGTATGGCTCACGACGTACCTAATCCGTCACACAACCAAAATCACATACACAAAACCTTAATCGAAAAGGGATTACCACTATACACACATCCATTCATAGCAACTGATTTCCCAAGGTCTCTAACACCCCATTGACCCTACTCACAAGGCTACCCGTAACACAACTATAACTTTTGATAACTTCCTTTCACGAAGAGCTAGCTACCAAAACCAAACCACTAGCCATGCTTCAACTGCATTCAAACAAAACTCTGCTCATACAAACTCTCAATAGTTTTCCAACCGAGGTTAATCTCACACGGCTAACTCATCAACGAATTCCACAATGCACTAAGCGGTCAGCATTCAACCCATAACCCTGCCTTTCAGTAACCACTGCAATCGCGTCGCACATCCAAGACCCAAAGCATAGTCTCATCATCTCAAAGGGTGTATAGATTATATATAAAAGTAATATAAAAAACAACAATCTGTCATGTTATTTCTAACACGTATTACATAATCATGCTAACACATAGCTCAAAAGATTATGCAGATATAGCACACATACTGAGGAGTACCGATAAGAATGATGCATCACTTTGGATAAGCTACTTAGACTCTCTACTAGAAATTACGTCAGGTAAATGCGTTTCTAACTTGGCTCCCAAGTTTGTTACTCCAAACGCTCAAAGGAAAAACTAACCAATCCCAAGGTTCAACCTCCATGCTCACGTATACACAACAAGCTATCATGTAAACATAGCCAACCAAGAACACACACATCTTTCCTCATAAGGTGATGCGCCGTCTTTCCATGGCTCTTTGGTATTTGAACCCAGAGTTCTGATACCAAGTTGTCATGCCCAAAACTCAGGATCATGCAAAAAGCTCACGAACAACCACCAAAATCGCCCAACACACAGATGAAAAACCATAAAAGCCTAAACGAGGCTAAAACATTTGTAAAAATGCACTACCGAGGTTTATTTTATTTAAAAGAATAGCCTAAAAAATTACGATTACGGCCCCACAAGCCAAGCCTTTAAAATAAAAGGTACAATTTGAATAGAGAAAATCCTTTAAAAGGATGTGTAAGCAGTTCTAAAATCCCCCTTGAAGCACAAGAATGTATATGAAACGTAAATCATTTGAAAATTCCTTTTTTCTAAACTGGTGAACCAAGCAACGAAAAGCGTAGTAAGAAACTACGAAAAATAACAACCAACCCATGGTTTCAATCGAGAGCATAAATCGTGCATACATCGGAACTACGGCCATAAGAATCATATATACATATGCTTGAAAATATGTTACATCCAAACATGAAACAGTTACTGAAAGGTATAAACTACCTATCGAGACAAAACAAAAGTCTTGTCATCAGTCACCTCCGGGCACCTCAAGGTTAACCTATAGGACTACGTTCACTTGAAAACGATTTTAACAAATTCCACTACGTGAGACGAAGCCCAATAAAATAGACTATATAAAGTCGTAAAGTAGGATATGCAGTCACATAGCATATAGTTGACTCAACCACATGAGCCTCAAAATGATTTTATTTCATAAAATTCCAGGTTTTTCCATCAGATTCCCATAAGCCTCTAAACAGTTTTTCATCCTCAAAATCAAGCATTTCAACAATGATAATAACGTTTCTTTTGCACTTGAAACACACAGTTGAGTAAACACGCACACACGCATGTACACATGCATCATCAATGCATTCGCGTGATTCAACCAACTTGTGATTTTAAAACATAGGCACCGATGCCGAACGGGCATATAAACCCCGTCACGTTACTACCACCCGGCCACATGAGGTCCGTGAAGTAACTAGAAGCTCTATACTTTCGACATGACCTGATTTCTTCCCCAATTCACTAGCCAACGGACAGAGAAATTCATTCTGCGCAATTTTCGGTCTTTCACCGAGGAGCAACTCGTGGACAAATTTACTTGATCCGTAGATCTCAACACGGTCCTTTTTGATTATCACATCAAAATCCAAATACACACACGTGAGTCCAACCCAATAAGGTTCCTCTCACCAAACCCATAACACTGTGACTCCATCCTAAAAGGTTTTTCTCGACAAAACCACAACACCTCATAACATGTAATAAATTAAGAAAAGTATAAAACATACTTTTTACCCACATAAACATGGTTTAAAATATACAATATGATATGTAAGAATTTTCAATCGGTAAAAAAGCGTTAAAACTACACGTAGCACCCTTTAAGGGCAACATAGTCTAGGAACCTACCACATTGAGCTAAAAGCTTGACGCTTGAAAAATCAAACCTCGACGAAACGGGATTTTATTCGAATGAACGCGAAGCCCCCGGCACCAATAGCAAGGATCCACTGTCAGATCGCTAAAAATCGAGCCTCGGGTCCATCAAAATCTAGAGAGAAGGAAGAGAGAAAACCAGATCTAAAAATGAAAATATCCCAAAATATCTCCAACGTCTGATATTTATAGACCAAGGCAAAATTCAGGGGTTCAGTCGGCTGGATGCCCAACCTAGTCGACTAGATGAGGATACTGGAATGTCAAAAATGTCTACAGCCACGGGTCAGTCAACTAGATCCCCAATCTAGTAGACTGGATCGTTAAAATATTCAATCAGCCGACTGGATCTCCCAGTCCAGTCGATTGAATCCAACACTGGAATTTTTCAACCTGTTTCTAGTGTCTAAGCTTTGGTTTGAATTCGAAAACCATCTAGTTAAACGCAATCGAAACACGGTTTAAGAACATGAACCAAGATCATGCGTTAATTCCAACTCCACCAACACTTAAATCATAAAAATGAAACGGGTCAGGGTCTCACAACGGTGGTAACTCAATCAAATCGCTAGGAAAAACATTAGAAAACTCACACTATGAAGGGAGTTCTCTTCGGATAGAATCATTCTCACTCATCAAGAAGGTAGAGAAAAGGGAGCTAAGACTCTCACGACTCCGCAAATGGTGAAGTCTAGGTATCAAACCATCGTCCTGGTCACCCTTGAAATAAAACAACCACCCTCAAGTGTACAAACATATACTCAAAACCGATCGCAATTAATATACGCACGAAATGCGATCAACCAATCCATTCCTAGGATTATGTCACAGGTGGTCATAACAAGCACGATAAAGTCTAGCACTAGACAACGACTAGCGATCCCCACCTCACAAGATCTATAAATCTTTCTCAACATGACACTCTCACCATTTGCCTGGTGGTAGTGTTTAAGTGTTGCTTTTGTGAACCTGGGCAGTTGGCCCCTTGCCAACTTCCCTATTCTTTCTTTTCTTTTCTTTTCTTTTTGTCAGTGGATGTAATGCCAACATGTATGAAGCATCTGTTTATAGCTCTCTTCTGCTATGTAGATGTTGTTTATGCTTCCCTTCGTCATCCCTCTTATTAATAAATGCTTTCGTATGCTGATAAAAAAAATTATAATTAAACTTAAATTTTTATAATCAAAATATAAAATTATAATAATAAAATTTAAAATAAAAATACATAATACCTGGACACCATAAAACTTGCCTTTTTTTCTATTACACAGTGTACTACTCTTATTGCTTACGTGTTATACATTTGAACTTACGCACTTACGTTCCGCCTATTATCATTGTCTAACAAATAAAAGTAATCCTCCATGGTAATCTGTATGCTATAGTGGAACCAAGATTTTATATGAACTCTTCACAGTTTTGACTTATCCGCATCCTTCGAAGTCTGGTCAATAATTTAATTTAAACATCCCATACAAAACCTTAGTTTGTAGCATGCAACACATATTTTATGTTGAGTTGATTTCCAATTATTAGCCTTTATGCATGTGGAGTCATGGCTAAAAGAACTAATCAATTTTTGAGAAAAATTCGCTCTTTTAGCTAATTTGTAGAGGCTTGAATTTAGGTATGAGAATTTTATTGATGCTAAATTTATTTATTTTTTTGTTGAGAGAAAAGAATTAGGGGAGTAACCACACGTAGTAATTTTCCTTAGACGTAACCATGGACACTCAAATCTACTAGAAAACCAAACAGCCAAAACTACATAGAGGGTTCAGAGATCATCAAAACAGGTAAGCCAAAGCTTGACACCATTCTCACGAAGGCCAACTAATGTCGAACCGAGCCACCAAAATTTCAAAGCTCGAGATGACATTGACACATAAATCTGAGACCTCCTATGCAATAATCACATGAGCATTAAGCCCTTAATCACTAGTCTACCACCAGTTGTAGTAGCCTAAGTTTGTAAGTTTTCTTCTCTCTGTGTGAGTCCCGACATGATCACCTCAATGATCGATGATCGTGCGTAAGCTAACATCATTAATAAGGGTATCGTGACCGAGCTACGAGCGTTAATGAAGATAGCATGGCTAAGCTTCGTCCATTCATGGCGATAGGACCAGATTTGCATTCCCACTGCCATTCGTCACCTCAAGCCATATGGGACTGTTCTACCCACATGCAAGGTAAGGTTCATGATGGGATTTAGCCCATCATAAGTCCCCAAATGGAGCATGTCCTCCTGCCCTGACAAAAGGGGCCCAAACCCAAGTTATTAAGGTACATAACAACATTCGTAAGAGAAACTCCTGTCCATTTTCATCCATTCTGCACATTCTCATTCTCTCTGTCAAACATACACTAACTTGACCATCATAGTGGTTTATGGTAGTCGCCATTGGCCACCTTATGGTTATCACCTTGTGCAGTATAACTAGGTTTGCTTGGAGACTCTACCATGCTAGTTCTGACCCATCATCATCATCACCATCAATTTAGTCCCCCAAATCTCAATTGTTAGCAAGAGTACTATTAGCATAACTATAAAAGCGTTTTGATTTGATGGTTGACCTTTTATGTGTTTAAATAAAAAAGTTGAAAATTTTACTTTAAGACAAAGCTAAATAAGACTAGGGGTGTAATTTTAACCCAGGTTAGACCCTCATTGGCCCACCTAAACCTAGTTCGAGCCTAAAGGGCTCCTGCCAAATTTTGGGCCAGGCCCGGCCCTAGGGGTATACAGGCTTGGGCTTGGCCCTAGGCTCGGGCTAGGGCTTTGAGATCGGGCTCTGGGTGGGTCAATGAACAAGCTCAGACTCGAGTTGGGTGGACTATGTGGCGTAAGGATTTTAGGGGGGTTTTAGAGGTAAAAAACAAGGTAATTCAAAATATGTTTAGAAAATATTTTAATACATTGAAAATCAAACATTGAAAATCCCTTTTTGTTGAAAATAGAGTCGCCACTTAGTTTTTGAGAAAAATCAAGAAAAACAAAAATGGGCCACTAATCTTTGAAACGTTAACCAGAGAAAAAGAGTCTGGGGGTTAAGGTACGAATCGGGGAAGGTGTTAGGCTCCCCGTTCATCCAACCGTAAGATTGATTTCTACTAATCATTATTGGTTCTTAATTAGATTTCTCAAATGATACAAATACAGAAAATAGAGGCGGAGAGAGAATATCCAAAATTAAATATAGAAAATACATAATATACGTATATAGTGCACCAAAACAAAGCAAATAAGAAAAAAAAATCATAAGTCCTACAACATGTAATTTTTAACTAAAGGTTACATATTGAAGCAAACCTACACGTGATAAACTGTTAGGGTTGGTACACTGAAAATCGTATTTTTAGTATTTAATTTTATTTTTTAATAAAATTAAAATTTCATTTTATGAGAATCTTTATGAGCAATGTATGTGTATTGTCATGCCCCAAAATTCAGGGTCACGTGAAAAATCCACCAAACACCAATTTTACAAAAATGGGATTTTTCCATAATCAAATGCAGCTTTGACAATTAAAAGAAAGCGGGAACCCAAGGTTTCTCTCTCATAAGTAGAAGATATACAGTTCCAACATGCTTACAATATATCGCCTTATGGCGTACAAAACAAGCCTTCAAGAACATGCTTACAATAGGAAAACTAAATACAATCTTCCATCATCCATCACCAAGGGTGCCGTTAAATCTACTCCTCTAGTGCATCAACTTCATTCCTTGAAAAAGGTTTGACAAATCCCACAGCATGAGCCAAAACCCAATAGAAATCGACTCTAGAGCCGTAAAGCAGGTTATGCAATTATATAACATAAAGTTAACTCAATCATAAGAACCTCAAAGATTTTCCATCTTAAAAATCACAAGTTTTCCCAGCAGGCCAACACAAGCCTCAAAATAATTTTTCTTCAGAAAACTCAAGTTAATCAACGCGCATGGACGCACACAGATCACATTCATGTGATCCTACCAACTCGTGGTCAAAATAAGGCACCACTACCGTACGGGCATATAGGCCCTATCACGTTACTGCTACCCGGCAACACGAGGCCCGTGAAGTAATTGGACGCCCTATACTTTCGACACGACCTGCTTTCTTTCTCGGTTCACTAGCCGACGGGTAGAGACACCCAATTCTACTCGGTATTTCGGTCTTTCACCGTGGAGCAACTCATGCCCAAACTTGCTAGATCCGAAGATCTCTGCTCGGTCCATTTTCATTATCACTTTTAAATCATTTTCGCGTGAGTTCAACCCAAACGGTTCCTCTCACCAAACCCGCACAACACTGCGAGTCCAACCTCGAAGGTTTCTCTCACCACAACATGTAATAAACCAAGAAAAGATCAAAACATGCTTTTTATCCAAACAAAACATGGTTTATACATAAAACATAGCATTTAAAGCATTTTTAACAAGTGAAAATATATACAACTGCACGTAGCACCCTTCAAAGACAATATAGTCTAGGATCCTACCTCGATTAGTTAAAAACTCGACGCCTCAATCCATGTGTAAATACGAACTTCGTCGAAATGAGATTCTGTCCAGGTGAAAGCGGAGCCCACAGCGTGGATAACAAGGATCCACTAACAGAACGTCGAAAACCAAGCTCTGGGCCCACAAAAGTCTAAAGAGAAGGAGGAGAAAAAGAAACTTAGCCTTGAAGAAAAGTTTTTCAAAATATCTAATCCAAGCTAGATATTTATAGCCTCATCCACGCCCATGGGGGTCAGTCGATTGGAAAGCTTCTGGAAAAGCTTAAAACTCAAAACAGCCAAGGGTCAATCGACTGGACCCTCAAGGTTAGTTTACTAAAAACCTTATGTGGGACATCAGTTGACTGGAAAAGTCCCTTCAGTCGACTGAAAACCTTCTGTAAAACATCAAAGGGTTCCAGTGGCCAGGTCAGCCGACTGGACCTCACAAGTCAGTCGACTAGACTCCTTTAGCAACTGAAAAACACTTAAACGGAACTCGAGAAAGCATTAAACACAAACGTACATGCTATTCTACATTGTTAAAGCATAGATCATTTATCGATGGTGTACATACGTTGAAACGTGTTAGTTCTAGGAAACCCAAGAGGGGGGTGAATTGGGTTTTTAAAAAAAATAATTTAAAAAATATTTTTTCAAAAAACTTTTAAATTTACAAATAAATAAAGCAAGATAAGCAAATATTAAAGCAATGCAAATATTAAAAGCTGAGGGATAGATAAATAGAAACGAACACTAGAGATTTATAGTGGTTTGGCTTTATCCTAACCTACATCTACTCTTCAAGATCTCCCTTGAGTATTTTCACTATTCATAATACTTCACGGGCGTATTCCAAGCCTTTACAATCTTCAAGACTTCGCTTGAATGATCTGAATATTTACGGGCACATTCACAAGCCTATTTCAGCTTTAAGAAGATCCCTATGAAAACAAGCCCCTATTTTCTTCTAATCTCTCTTGAACTCTTCTTTGATGAGTTTCACTCACTCACTCAAAGGATAAAAGATGACTCACCCTTAATTACAATAAATGAAGAGTATTAATGAAGATCACTCACTCTCTTTACATAAAAGATCTACAATAAATGAGAAGGTAAAGAGAGCTGAGAAACAAAAGCTGGAGATTTTACAATAAATGACAGCTTGAGAGTAATGAGATTTGATTCAAGCAATAGAACAGTAAATGTGAGTCTCCAGTTGGATTAAATGCTGAGAAGTTAATCCTTATATAGGCTTTTGTACATTCATAACCGTTGGAGGTAGGTCGGAGCAATAAATGCTAAAAATTCAGCTGTTGAGATCTGCCGCGATTTGAATTTTCGTCGCCAGTGTCGACACAAATTCCTTTGGTGTCAACAAAAAGTGTCCAGGGTAAGGTTCTTCAAGTAGTTGGGTCGACACGAATTTTCTGAGGGGTCAACACAATTTCTGCATTCCCTTGTAACATTCTGGTGTCGACACATTTGAATCTAGTGTCGACTCGTTTGAAACTTCAGCATCCGGATGGACCATTTGTGTCGACTCAACTTGCCTTTGGTGTCGACACTAAAATTATGCAGGAAGCCTCGGTTATTTTGTGTCGACACATTTATTCTTGGGGTCGACACCAACATTCTGTAGGTAGGCTCGGGACTTTTGGATCGACACATTTGGACTTGGGGTTGACACCAAAAATTTGCAGGAGGTCTCGGTAGTTTTGTGTCTACAAAACTTTTATTTGCGTTGACCCAAACTTCCAGATACCAAAAGTGAGGATCACTTTTGTGTCGACTCAAATTGAGTCCTGAGAGCTTCGGCTCTTTTATGTTGACACTAAAGCTTTGATACTAGAAGATCAACTTGTAAAACAGTCAGGGTGTCAAACCATTTGATCAAAGAGTGTTGACACACTTGATAAGTTTCAAGTATACTTTGTCTTAAAAGTATTTGACTTAATTTTCAATTAAGATTAACACAAAATATTCTTATTTTAGAATGATTAAGTGTTTGAACCTTTTTGAGATATAAGTCATTTTTTTTGTTAAGATGTCAACTTTAATTATTCAAAATGTGTTAATATTTTTATTTTAAAAATATAAAATATTATTCATTTAAATCTATTTATTCTTAGAAAATGAATTATGAAAATCATCAAAAGTAAAATAAAAAGTTGTTGAGCTAACAATCTCCATTTTTTTGATAATTACAACCATATTTATATTTTCTAAAAAATATTTTAAAATATTTTTCAACAAGGGTTCTCCCATTATCAATATATCTTAAACATTAAAAGCAATAATAAAAGCTAGGCATACACCAGAGTGAAAACATATAATTTTTAACATGATTTGCAACAAGTGATCAAGAATCATTTTGAATTTATTAAAGCTTGTGCAAAACAGTGAATATGTAAATATTTATTAGCCAAAATATTCAATAAACATTCATAGACAAATGAACAATATATAATTGAACAGATATAATATTCACCATTCATTCAAAAAAAAAATTGTTCAAACATCCCAAGCATTCAAATAAACAACCACAAGAAATGTATGATTACAACTTCTCCTTCATTAACAACAAAAAACTTAAGAAAATGTTTGTTTTTTAATCTTCTTTCACTTTCTCTCCCCTTCACTTATGTACTTCCTTTTTCTTCTTCTTTTCTCCTATTTTCTTCTCCCATTTTGTAATCTTCAAAAAAGGTGGGGCTATTGATCATCCATGAAGCGCTTGAAGTCCTTCTTGGTCTTGGCTTTCTCTTTGCTTGCGGAGCCCGGTTCATTTGCAGCACGTGATCGCTCATCCTTGGCTTCAGTCGATGCCATAACTTCATAGCTTGCTGCTAAAGCAAGATCTGCTTCCTTTTTGAGTCTCATAGCTCTTTCTTTCTTTGTCACCTTGGCCTTGAATTGTTTGGCCCAAGCGTCCTGGATCCACTTCAGGTGTTCTTCCACCTTCTGTAAGTTTGCATGAATAGTCGTGACAATTCCTTGGTCATACTCTTTGCGCACTTGATGGAGGATTGCCTTGTTGTAATTTACAATAGATGCAATATTTTCATCCATTGTTTTGTAGAGGGCTCTCCCTGTATCAGTGGAATTTTTTACATCTTGTCTGAGGCTACGGTTTATTTTATTTAGATGTTTAACCTTCTCAGTGAGTGCATAAACAATATGATGCAAGTCAAAGAAATCTTGATCTACTTTTTCTTGGAAGAGAGTGACTTTGGAAGACAGAGAATTGGTTAATGAAACAACCTCAGATAGGTTAACTTGAACTGTGGCAGAAGGAGCAGATGTAACAGAGGTGGATGTGGCAGGAGAATCGACCAGGACTGTCAGATGGTTCATGAAAAACAGGATGGGAAGGAGGATAATCAAGATCGATGGGAATTGATGAAGTGACTCGAGGGAAACAAGGAGGGGGAGGAGTTCTAACAGATGCAGGAGTACCATGACAAGTAGTGGTCCATACCCCGTCAACATTTACATTCTGCATATGTTCCAGAGAGGAGCTACCATACAGATCATGTTTAGAAAAGGCAACAACCAATTCTTCAGATAAATCAATGCCAAAGTGGCGAAAAACACGTGTGAGGTACATCTCATGAGGCAGAGAGGAATTTGATTTACTATGTGAGTGAAGCATGTGAGAGATGAAAAGAAATTCTAAATCTAGGTTTTTCTTCTCGAGGATGCACCACATGATGAAGATATGCATATAAGAAACGTCACCAAAGTTTTCTAACTGGGGTAGAAAAATGTAGTTGACCATGTGATGTAGAAAAATGTGGTTGACCATGTGATGTAGGATGCACATTTCTAGTTTCAAGGAGTTTACCTTTAAGGGCTTGGAGGGGTCGACATCCTCATTCTTAAAAATATTTTTGACATAATCAAAAAAAGGAAAGCCTTCAACCTCAATAGGTTTCTAGCTATGGTAAACGCAGATTTCTCCTTTGAAAATCCCAAGAATTTCATTCAAAGAGGATGGGGTCAAAATAATGTATTTACCATTCACCCAAGTCGTGATGGTAGTGGTCGGAACTAAGGATATGCGAAAGTGAGCATAAAAAGGCTTAATCAATGTGGGATAGTGAGGTTCTTTGATCTGAAGTAGCCTTTCCCACCCAAGGCTTGAGAAAAGGTCCTTAAACCTCATTTCAATAGAATCAAAGAAATCAAAGTCTATGCTACGACCGGGATAGATTTTGCGATTTGAAAAGGAAGAGAAATACAGTTGATGGATTTTTGGGGTTTTAAAGGAGATTACCTCTAATGAGGCTACATTCTCTGGTACTGTTGCTGTTTCCGTTGCTGTCGCCGTTTCGGAAGCCGTCTTCTTCCATTTCGACGTCCTAGGGCTTGAGGACGTTCCTTCTCCGATCCTCTTTGCTCATTTTTCCATCGTTTTTGGCAGCATTGTGAGGGATTTGAGTTTGGATTTGAGAAGGAGATGAGGAGTTGACTCAGGGTTTGAAGGTGAGAAGGCGGGAGAAACATGGAAATGGTGTCGACACATTTTTCATATGGTGTCGACACATTCGATCATTTGGGTCGACCCAGTATATCTTGGTGTCGACACAAATTTACCGAGAGTCAAGAAAAACTACAGTATCGACACTAAATAGAATGAGGTTGACACTTTTTGCTCACAGTGCCACTTCGATGCAGTTTTGTGTCGGCACTTCACACATTTGTGTCGACACATTTTCACATTCAAGAAAAAGAACATTAGGCATTTTGAAATGCAATAAAAGACATGGTTAGTATAGCATATAAATCATCAATTTGGAGCACATAACATACCAAGTTCTTTTCTAATATAGCATATTCTTTCTTCATTTAATGGTTTTGTGAAAATATCCGCTAACTGGTAATCGGTGCCTATAAATTTAAGTTCAATATTTTCTTTTTGCACATAATCTCTTATGAAATGATGTCTAATCTCTATGTGCTTGGTTCTTGAGTGTTGTATAGGGTTCTTTGATATATTAATTGTACTTGTATTATCACATTTAATAGGGATATGATCTAAATGAAAATCATAGTCCTCTAATTGTTGTTTCATCCAAAGAACTTATGCACAACAGCTTCCAGCTGCAATGTACTTAGTCTCGGCTGTAGACAAGGCCACTGAGTTTTTCTTCTTGCTAAACCAAGAGATTAGTGAGTGTCATAGAAATTTACAAGTACCACTTGTGCTTTTCCTATCTACTTTGCATCCGGCAAAATCAGCATCTGAATAGCCAAATAACTCAAAGG
>JAOTRH010355223.1:0-36365 GCA_034768845.1 Heliamphora exappendiculata | reverse complement strand
ATATTACTTGTATTTCATGTCATTCAAGCTCTGGTGCATAGGTATTACAAGGTTTTAAAAAAAAATTCACAAAACACACATACGACATTAAAAGAAAATAAAAGATTCAACGCGAAGCTTACTAGGTCCCATCTAAAACAAACGCAGGTACCCGTTCGTCAGCATTCCCGATCACAGCAGCGTATAGCGGCTATTCGATTCAGGACGTAACGCGGCTCAGGACATTCATGTCCCTAAGGGAAATCCAGCTAACATAATAATTTGAATGCCTCCATTACGTTCCCGTACATTAGGTTCCCGTTCGTCAGTGTTCCCGATCACTGCGGCATATAGCGGCAGTTCGGCTCAAAACGTGATATGGGTCAGGACGTAACACGGCTCAGGACGTACATGGCCCAAAGTCTACATATCATTATAATAACCCGAATGGAACCACTACGTTCTCGTACGTTATATTCCCATTCATCAGCGTTCCCGATCACAGCAGCGTATAGCGGCAGTTCGGCTCAGGACGTGATACGGCTCAAGACATTTTTACTGCCCATTGTCAACACCCCTATCAACAATGACTCTCTAATCATGATATTATTCTAAACCCTCCGCCCTTATTCTAAATTCTTTGGCCAATAATTTGCGCACAAAACGCAACCCACAAGATGCCCAAAGTGTAATGCATTGATGCTTATGGTACACAACTTGTATCTTGAAGTACAACTTAATAATAACATGGTATGAAACTAAACATGGCATGACTTGACAGCGGTGTATAGCGGCTGTTCGGCTCAAGATGTGATACGGCTCAGGACGTAACACGGCTCAACACGTTCATGGCCCGAAGGAAAATCAAGCTGACATAATAATTTGAATGGCACCATTACGGTCCCGTATGTTAGGTTCCCGTTCGTCAGCATTCCTGATCACTGCAGTATATAGCGGCAGTTCGGCTCAAGACGTGATACGGCTCAGGACGTAACACGGCTCAGGATACACATGGCCCAAAGTCTACATATCATTATAATAACCTGAATGGTACCCACTATGTTCTCGTACGTTAGGTTCCCATTCATTTGCGTTCCCAATCACAGCAGCGTATAGCGGCAATTCAGCTCAAGACGTGGTACGGCTCAAGACGTAACACGGCTCAAGACGTCTGTGGCCAATTGTCAACACCCCCATCAACAATGACTCTCTAAACATGATATTATTCCAAACCCTCCGCCCTTATTCTAAATTCTCTGGCCAATAATTTGCACACAAAACCCAACCCACAAGATGCCCAAAGTGTAATGTATTGATGCTTATGGTACACAACTCGTATCTTGAAGTACAACTTAACAATAACATGGTATGAAACTAAACATGGCATGACTTGACAGCGGTGTATAGCAGTTGTTCGGCTCAAGACGTGATACGGCTCAGGACGTAACACGGCTCAGGATGTTCATGGCTCGAAGGGAAATCAAGCTGACATAATAATTTTAATGGCACGATTACGGTCCCGTATGTTAGGTTCCCGTTCGTCAGCATTCCTAATCACTGTAGTATATAGCGACAGTTCGGCTCAAGACGTAATACGGCTCAAAACGTAACACGGCTCAGGATGCACATGGCCTAAAGTCTACATATCATTATAATAACCCGAATGGTACCTGTACGTTCCCGTATGTTAGGTTCCCGTTTAATTGCGTTCTTGATCACAGCAGCGTATAGCGGCAGTTCGGCTCAAGACGTGATACGGCTCAAGACGTAACACGGCTCAAGACGTCTATGGCCGATTGTCAACACCCCCATCAACAATGACTCTCTAATCATGATATTATTCCAAACCCTCCGCCCTTATTCTAAATTCTCTGGCCAATAATTTGCGCACAAAACCCAACCCACAAGATGCCCAAAGTGTAATGCATTAATGCTTATGGTACACAACTCGTATCTTGAAGTACAACTTAACAATAACATGGTATGAAACTAAACATGGCATGACTTGATAGCGGCGTATAGCAGCTGTTCGGCTCAAGACGTGAAACGGCTCAGGACGTTCATGGCCCGAAGAGAAATCAAGCTAACAGAATAATTTGAATGGCACCATTACGTTCCCGTACGTTAGGTTCCCATTCGTCAACGTTCCCGATCATTGCAGCATATAGCGGCAGTTTGCCTCAAGACGTGATACGGCTCTGGACGTAACACGGCTCAGGATGCACATGGACCAAAGTTTACATATCATTATAATAACCCGAATGGTACCACTACGTTCTCGTGCGTTAGGTTCTCGTTCATCAGCGTTCCCGATCACAGTAGCATATAGCGGTAGTTCAGCTCAAAACGTGATACGGCTCAAGACGCAACACGTCTTAAGACGCTTATGACTCTCTAATTAGTAGGTTTAGGTACATAAAATTAATATTTTATGCAATTAAGTACACAATTCACCAAAAATACCATTTAAAACTCTAATTAAAATCAAGACCAGCCTTTTAGTCTCCCAAACCAGCCATAACCGAACCACACTGCCCCAAAATCTAAATTTGCATGTCTTGAATAAATACCACCTCCCATGCAACTAATGAAATTCAAAGAAAATTCAAAATTTGAATTTTTCTAATAATTAAGTCACATTTTCATTTCTTCTATAAAAACATGACATAGTCCCCCAATTCCCTTCATACATTTCAGCTGAGAGGTGTGAGAGAGAGAGTTCCCCAAAATTTTGCTAAGTGTTCCCAAGGAAAGAAGAAGAGAAGAAGAAAGAAGGAAGGAAAGAGAGGCTAGGGAGTTCAAGGATAAGCATTAAAACTAAGTCTCACTTCTCTTCAACATTTTGAGCTTCAAATAAGGTAAGTAAACTCTCTAAAACCCTATGATATTCTCCCTTAAGATACCCCTCAATCCATCTCTATAAACAACCCTAAAAGGAAGAAACAAAATAACACAAAAGGCGTTGTAGGAGTGGTTTAGGGACTGTTTGTGCATAGACAAGCTTTGAATGTACTTGTATGTGTATGTTTTTGAGTTTTATGACCTAAACATGTTCTGGAGTTTTGGTTTATGTGAGATTGTAACATGCATGCAAAGAAAATATGTCAAAAATGTACACAATATAAGCTAAGCAACCAAAACCCTAAGTAGCCTGATTTTCTGCACTTATTTATTTTCTGCCACCAACTTTAAATAATCATAACTAAATGTAGAAAAATGGTATTAAACTTCTTTTTATGTCCAGATCTAGATTGTTGAGTTATCTTTCATAAAAAAATTGGTTTGAAGTGATTTCATTGGGTAGAACTCCAGATATCTCATTTTTTCCAAAGAGTGTCAGATCCTGACCACTCTGAGTTGCACACCTAAAAACCTTAAGCTATAATGAGAACCGAGCTTAGGTCAAAACAGAAAACATGTAGAGGATACATTTATCGTTCTGTCCACCAAAAATGATCCAAAAATACGAAGTCTTGATGGTTTGAAAAACTTCCCAAAGTCACTATTGAGATTTAGTGACTGACAAACCTCTCTGTCACACATTTTTGTGGGGCCTAAAACCTAACTTTTTATAAGCAAAATCCAAAAGTGGTAAACATGAACTTTGTAGATCACATATCAAACTAATTATTGAGAAACAATAAGCCCCAAAAACCCTTGGATTATACCCCAAAGGTTTTAAATATTCTCTGTTAAAAACACACTCTACAGACCCTTTTTAGGCTGATTGAACCCTCTTTATAAATGGGCCAAAATCTCAAACTTTTTACAAATAACTTGCTCTAGCTCAAAACATTAAATTTGTAGTGGACACCTTAAACTAGAACCCCATTAAATATCAGAACCATAGGTTTTGAATTGATGCCCCAAAACGGTGGCCAACAGAGGCTTAATTTTTATGTTTTTCTCTGTAAATTACTAGACCATTTTTACTAAAATAACATAAATGACCTACTTACCTTAGGAATTGACCTTTTTGATAAACAAAAAAGTTATAAAAAATATTTTTATCTAATTTTTGTTAAAATATCATAAATTCAATTTATGTGTAAGTATTTCAAAACGCTGTCACAACCTTAAAACTAGCAATTAAAACTTGCACCTAAAATTGGCTGAGTGGTTGAATGGTGTGTTGCTTATGAGGCTTGAGTATGTGAATCCTATATGAACTTTGTGAGTAATTAGTATATGAAAATGATGCTTTTAATAAAATGAACTCTAACCGATGAATTCGATTCTATGTCGCTTAAATTGTGGTTATACATCGCATGATTGTATTTGATGCTTTAGCAAGTTGTACCATGTGCCATGTCATGTTTACATACCATGCAACGATTAATTGTACACGAGAGGCTCATTGCACATCATGGGCATTTCTCCATTTCATCTTGGGTTATTGGAGTTCCCTTCATATCTTTCGATTGGGTTGAGTGACATGGAAATCAATTACTCAGTGGTTGTGGATCTAGGACGTCCCTGATTGCCAGATGTGATATTAAATTGGAGATTTTTATTATAAAAGGGGAATTTAGGCACCATGGGATCGTCACTAGCTTTAATTAGACTTTGGGTTGACGCTTAACGAGCATCCTAGTGCTTAAGGTGGGGATTATCGGCCCAGATAAGGAGGGATAAAATTGGTTGGCTCGCCCCCATGCCATTGCCATTGAGTAAAACAACTGTGACATGACGCCCGATGACGCATTTACTATTCACAACGAGGCTAGGATAGGGTAAGTGATCAATTTACCATCAAGTCTACTCTGTATTTCCCGGCGTGGAATTCATGATACTGCTTTGGAAGTACCTTGGGGATTGGGCATTCGCATTGCATTCATCTGCATCACGCACTCACCCTCATGTTCTTATATGTGCTCATCCTGTTGAAAATGATAATTTACTTATATTTCTATTCCCTTAACTTTGCATTGGGTGTTATACCATATGTATTATGAAATATCTTGTCACGAGTTTGTCACAGATATTCTAAATCGTCTAACAAACTCACAACAAGATATTCTACAATACATATCGTATAATACCCAATAAAATTTAAGGCCAAAGAGAAAGGCATTTTAGCATTTTCAACAGGGTAAGCATATATAGGAGCAATTGTGCAAGTACGTGATGCAGATGAATACAATGCAATTATCCAACCCATCATACGTCTAGAAAAATATCATAAATTCCACGTTAGGAATTACATAGTAGACTTTATGGTTCTTGATCACCGAACCCATCCTTGCCTCGTTGCGAATAGTAAAGGCATTGTCGAGCTTTATGCCACAGCTGTTTTACTTATTGGCAATAACGTGGGGACCGACCTTTATCCAATTTTACCCATCTTTATTCCAGGTCGACCAGCCCTACCTTAAGAACAAGGATACTCATTAGGTGTCAACTCAAAGTTTAATTAATAACAGGAATTTCAAAAGACACTTCACATTATTCAGAGTACCAAGATGAGGGATTTAGGACTGCCATAATTGGGCTCTTCTCCGAAGTTACCACCGCAGTGGGATTAGGTCCGCCGAGTTAGGCTCTTGTGAGACCCTGATCCAGTTTATTTGGAAAATAATTTAAGTGTTGACGGAGTATGAGTTAACCTTTGATCTCGGTATGTTGGGGTTTTATTTCTTCGGAATAGAACGGCATGTGCGTATGAGTTTTACGCTTGTTTAGGTTTGAAAGAGGTTTGTTTGGCATGTGTTTAGGCTATAAAAACCTATTCTGTAGCAGAAAACAGTTTAAGAAAATTCCAGTGAGAATTTTAGTCGATTGAAGGGGTGAGTTCAGTCAACTGAGTGGGGTTTTTGGTGGTTCAATCGACTGACCAGGAGGGTCCAGTCGACTGGACTTGAGTCGGTACATAGGATCATATTCTTCTATTCCACGAGGGAAACGATGTTTTGATTACTATTTTACTTCTTCTCCTCGATGATGTGGCATGAGTGGAGCATACTGTTTTATTACAGCTTACTATTTTTTTTTTCCTCCGTGTGCGATCCGAGTGGGAAAGTAATGTTTTGATTACTGTTTTTCTTCAACTGTAAAATGTGGTTTTGCATTTGTTTAAATTCTTGGTTGTGAAGGGAAAAATGTTTTGGGAGTCTAATGGAAAAACTTGGGGTTTTATGATGTAAAACCTTTGGCTTGTGGTTGAGTTAGCTCCAACTATATGATATGCATGGTTTTGAGGAAGGAAAGGTTGGGTTTTATGAAATAAAATCATTTTAAGGCTCGTGTTAGCTTGATGCAAAACTTATGATTTTGGATTAAGAAAACCTTTTCGGCTCCTGTGGTTGAACCCATATGCTTGTGATTGCATATTTTCTGTTTTACAGGTTTATTGTCTTTTCCTATTGAGCTTCGGCTTACGATGTGATATTTTGATATAAAACCTTTTTCAGGTAAGCATGGTCCTGTAGGTTGACCCGGTGGTGCCCAGAGGTGGCTGATGACGAGACGTCTGTTTTGTCTTGATAGGTAGCTTATACATGTTGTATATGTTTCATGTTTATTTGTAACATGTTGTAAATCGTATACTATGATTATGGATGTATGCATGTTTTAATGCTTTCGAGAGTACCTTGGGTCGGTTGTTATTTTTCGTAGTTTCATACTACGTTTTTCGTTGTTGGGATCAACGGTTTACAAACGGGATTTTCAAATGGTTTTGCTTCATATAAACTTTTGTGCTTCGAGGTAGATTTTGAAAAAGCCTAAGTTTCTTTTAAAACAAAAAGATTTTCTTATTCAAAACTCGTATTTTGTTTTTTTTTTTAAAGCTGAGCTGTATGGCTATAATTGTAGTATTTTGGCTACTCTTTTAAATCGATAAACCCTCTGTAGAACATTTTTACAAAGGTTTTGGCCTTGTTTGGTCTTCTGGTTTTAAATCCCTTTTGTTTGGATAGTTTGGTGGTTGTTTGGTGGCTTTTCGCGTGACCCAGAGTTTGGGGCGTGACAGCTCTTCTCCGAATTACCCTTCAAAACATCGTAGAAATGGGGTTTAGGTCCGCCATAATTGGGCTTTTCTCCGAAATTACCACCGCAGTGGGGTTAGGTCTGCCGAATTAGGCTCTTCTCTGAAATTACCCAATTTGCCCGTGTTAACACAACTTCGTTAATTTAACCATAACTCAAGAAGCAATGAAAACTAAGGGAATCTATACCCGACAAGTATGACCGAGGTTTAAAATAACAAAAACAAGTGTACATGATGCAACCCATAATGATAGGTACAAAAGAGACTCCGATAACCTAAGATAACATGTAGGAACGTTCATGATGTGCAATATGCTTCTCGCGTGTTATTAATCATAGCATGACATGTAAATATAATATTCACATGGTATAACATGCTAAAGCATCAAGTACAAGCAGGCGAAGCATAACCGCAATTTAAGCGACATAGAATTGCATCGTCGACATGAGTTTATTTCATCAAAAGCATCATTTTCATATACTAATTACTCACCAAGTCTTTGTAAGGTTTACATACCCAATTCTCATAATTAATACACCATTTGAACACTTAAACAATTTTAGGTACAATTAATTTTAGGTACAAGTTTAATTGCTAGTTTTGAAGTTATGACAGCGCTTTGAAATGCTTAGTCATTGATTTAATTTCTGATATTTTAACACCAATTAGATAAAACTATTTTCCATAATTTTCATGTTTATCACTAAGCTCAATTCCTAAGGTAAATAGATCATTTGTTTTATTTTAGTAAAAACAGTTCAGCAATTTATAGAGAAAAACATAAGAATTGAGCCTCTGTTGGCCACTGTTTTGGGGCATCAATTCAAGGGCTATGGCTTTGATTTTGGGTAAGTTTCTAATTTAAAATATTCCCTACAAGTTTCATCTTTTGAGCTAAGGGATGTTATTTGTAAAAATTTTGAGAGTTTGGTCAATTTATAAAGTGGGTTCAATCAGCCTAAAAAAGGTTTGCAGAGTGTGTTTTTAACTAAGAATGTTTAAGACGTTTGGGGTATCATCCGAGAGGTTTTTATGCTGATTTTTGCTCAATAACTAGTCTGATATGTCAGCTACAATGTTTATGTTTACCACTTTTGGATTTGGCTTATAAAAACTTAGGGTTTAAGTCTCACAAAAATGTGTGACAAAGATGTCTCTCAGTCACTGAACCTTAACAGTGACTTTGGGATGTGTTTTGACCCATCAAGACTTTGTATTTTTAACTCAGTTTTGGTGGACTGAAAGATAAATATGTCTTCTACAAGTTTTGTGTTTTGAGCTAAGCTTGTTTCGCATTTTAGCTTAAGGTTTTTAGGTTTGCAATTCAGAGTGGTCAAGATTGACCTTCTTTGGAACAAATGAGATATCTGGAGTTCTACCCAACAAAATCACTTCAAACTAATTTTTTATGAAAGATAACTCAAAAATATAGATCTGGACACAAAAATCACTTTAATAAAAAAAATTTTGCATTTAGTTATGATTATTTAAATTTGGTTGCAAAAAATGAATAAGTCCAGAAAATCAGGCTACTTAGGGTTTTGGTTGCTTAGCTTATATTGTGTGCATTTTTTATATGTTTTCTTTGCATGTAGGTCTTGAACTCATATAAACCAAAACTCCAGAATAAACACAAGCCGTAAAACTCAAAAGCATACACATACAAGCACATGCAAAGCTTGTCTAAGCACAAACAGTCCCTAAACCACTCCTACAACGCCTTTTTGAGTTATTTTTGTTTCTTTCTTTTAGGGTTGCTTATAGAGATGGATTGGGAGGTATCTTAAGGGAGAATATTAGAGGGTTTAAAGGAGTTACTTACCTTATTTTAAGCTCAAAATGTTGAAGAGAAGTGGGGACTTAGATTTAATACTCACACCTTGAGCTCCCAAGCCTTTCCTTCCTTCCTTCCTTCTTTCTTCTTTTCTTTTCCTCTCCTTCTTCCTTCAAAACACTTAGAGAATTTTGGTCCCTCACTCTCTCACTCTCTCAGCCGAATACATGAAGTGGAAGGGTGTTTGGCATGTTGGTTTTTATAGAAAAATAATAGAAAAGACTTAATTATTGTAAGATTTAATTTTGAATTTTTTAATTTTCTATTGGTTGCATGGGGTGGTGGGAGGGGCTTGAGGTATGAAAAATCAAATTTGGGGCAGTGAATTTCGGCCATGCAGTGTTTGGGAAGAGAAAAAGCTCTTTTGGTAATTAATTAGGGTTTTAAATGGTATTTTTGTACATTTTTGTGTATTTAATTGCATAAAATATTAATTTTATGTACCTAAACCTATTAAAAGCTATTATATTAATGTATTTATAATTAATTTAGTTTTTTCATGATTTACAAATAAATTGCCCTAACTCAAAACATGAAACTTGTAGGGGATATCTTAAGCTAGAAGCTCACCAAAAACCAGAGCTATAGTCCTTGAATTGATGCCCCAAAATGGTGGCCAACAGAGGCTCAATTCTTATATTTTTCTCTATAAATTGTTAAACTATTTTTACTAAAATAAAATAAATGACCTATTTATTTTAGGAATTGACCTTAGTGATAACATGAAAGTTATAGGAAATATTTTTATCTAATTGGTGTTAAAATTTTAGAAATTAAATCAATACCAAAGCATTTCAAAACGTTGTCGCAACCTTAAAACTAGCAATTAAAACTTGTACCTAAAATTGACTAAGTGTTTGAATAGTGTGTTGCTTATGAGGCTTGAGTATGTGAATTCTATATGAACTTTGTGAGCAATTAGTGTATGAAAGTAATACTTTTAACAAGTTGAACTCATGCCAATGGCTCGAGTCAATGTTGCTTGAGTTGTGGTTATGCTTTACACGCTTATACTTAATGCTTTAACAAGTTGTATCATATGCCATGTCATGTTTGCGTACCATGCAACGATTAATTGTACACAAGAAATATATTGCACATCATGGGTATTTCTTCATTTCATCTTGGGTTATCGGAGTCTCCTTCGTATCTTTTGATTTGGTTGGGTGACATAGAAATCAATTATTCATTGGTTGTGGATCTAGGGCGTCCCTGGTTTCCATATGTGATATTGAATTGGTGGTTTTGATTATAAAATGGAGGTTTAGGCACCATGGGTTCATCACTATCTTTAATTTAGACTTTGGGTTAACACCTAATGAGTATCCTTGTTCTTAAGGTGGGACTGGTCAACCTCAACAGGGTAAGCATATATAGGAGCAATTGTGCAAGTACGTGATGCAGATGAATGCAATGCAATTTCCCAACCCATCATACATCTAGAAAAATATCATAAATTCCACGCCGGGAATTACAGAGTAGACTTAATGGCTCTTGATCACTGAGCACATCCTCGCCTCATTGTGAATAGTAAAGGCATTGCCTAGCTTTATGCCACAGCTATTTTACTCAATGGCAACGGCGTGGGGACCGATCTTTATCCAATTTTACCTATCCTTATTCCAGGTCGACCAGTCCCACCTTAAGAACAAAGATACTCATTAGGTGTCAACCCAAAGTCTAATTAATAACAGGGATTTCAAAAGACACTTCACATTATTCAGAGTACCAAGATGAGGGATTTAGGACAGCCATATTTGGGCTCTTCTCCGAAGTTACCACAGCAATGGGATTAGGTCTGCTGAATTAGGATTAGCTCCGAATTACCCTTCCAAATATCGTAGCAATGGGGTTTAGGTCCGCCATAATTGGGCTTTTCTCCAAAGTTACCACCGCAGTGGGGTTAGGTCAGTCGAATTAGGCTCTTCTCCAAAATTACCTAATTTTCCCGTGTTAACACCACTTCTATAATTTAGCCATAACTCAAGAAGCAACAAATACCAAGGGAACCTATACCCGACAAGTATGACCGAGGTTTAAAATAATCAAAGCAAGTGTACAGAATGCAACCCACAACGATAGGTACAAAAGAGACTCCAATAACCCAAGATGCAAGTGTAGGAATGGTCATGATATGCAATATACTTCTCGTGTGCAAACAATTATAGCATGGCATATAAATGTGATATGGCACACGGTACAACTTGCTAAAGCATCAAGTACAAGCATGCGAAGCATAACCATAATTTATGTGATAAAGAATCAAACCGTCAGCATGGGTTTATTTAATCAAAAGCATCATTTTCATATTCTAATTACTTACAAATTTCATATAAGGTTCGCACACTCAAGTTCCACAAGTGACACGTCATTCGAACACTTAGCCAATTTTTAGGTCAAAGTTTAATTGCTAGTTTTAAATTTACGACAGCGTTCTGAAATACTTACACATAGATTTAATTTTTGATATTTTAACACCAATTAGATAAAAATATTTTCTATAACTTTTATGTTTATCACTAAGGTCAATTCCTAAAGTAAATAGGTCATTTATTTTATTTTAGTAAAAACGGTTCAGCAATTTACAGAGAAAAACATAAAAATTGAGCATATGTTGGCCACTATGTTGGCGCATCAATTCAAGGGCTATGGCTTTGATTTTTGGTGAGCTTCTATTTTAAGATGTCCCCTACAACTTTTATGCTTTTAGCTAAGGCATGTGATTTGTAAAAAGTTTGAGATTTTGGCCAATTTTTAAAGAGGGTTCAGTCAGCCTAAAAGGGGTCTGCATAGTTTGTTTTTAACGGAGAATGTGTGAAACCTTTTGGGTATCATCCGAGGGTATTTGGAGATGATTTTTTTCTCAGTAACTATTTTAATATGTTAGCTACAAAATTCATGTTTACTACTTCTGGATTTGGATTCTAAAAAGTTATGTTTTAGGTGTCACAAAAATGTGTGACAGAGAGGTTTGTGAGTCACTAAACCTTTATGGTGACTTTGGGAAGTGTTTTGTCCCATCAAGACTTCGTATTTTTTGGCTCATTTTTCATGGACAGAAAGCTAAACATGTCCTCTACATGTTTTGAGTTTTTACCTAAGCTCGGTTGTCATTCTAACTTAAGATTTTTAGGCCTGTAACTCAGAGTGGTCAAGATCTGACACTCTTTGGAAAAAATGAGATATCTAGAGTTCTACCCAACGAAATCACTTCATACCAATTTTGTATGAACGATAACTCAAATATCTAGATCTTGACACAAAAACTAGTTTAATACCATTTTTCTACATTTAGTTATGATTATTTAAAGTCGGTGACAGAAAATGAATAATTTCAAAAAATCAGGCTACTTAGAGTTTTGGTTGCTTAGCTTATATTGTGTGTATTTTTTACATGTTTTCTTTGTATGCATGTTATAAACTTACATACATCAAAACTCCAGAATATGTTTAGGCCATAAAGCTAAAAAATAAACACATACAAATACATACAAGGCTTACTCATACATGAACAGTCCCTAAATCTCTCATACGACGCCTTTTTGACTCATTTCTTGTTTTATTTTCTTAGGATTTGTTATAGAGATGGATTGAGAGTTATCTTGGGGGAGAACATTAGAGAGTTTGAGGGAGTTGCTTACCTTGTTTGAAGCTCAAAATGTTAAAGAGAAGTGGGGACTTAGCTTTAATGCTCACATCTTGAGCACCCTAGCCTTTCCTTCCTTCCTTCCTTCTTTCTTCTCCTCTTCTCCTCTCCTTCTTCTTTCAAAACACTTAGAGAATTTTGGTCCCTCACTCTCTCACTCTCTCACTCTCTCAGCCGAATACATGAAGTGGAAGGGTGTTTGGCATGTTGGTTTTTATAGAAAAATGATAGAAGAGACTTAATTATTGTGTGTAAGACTTAATTTCCAATTTTCTAATTTCCCATTGGTTGCATGGGGTGGTGGGAGGGGCTTGAGGTATGAAAAATCAAATAAATACCATTCTGTAATGCCCCGACCCTTCACATGACAACGATATTGTCCGTTTTGGGTAAATCCTTCACGGTTTTGTTCTTCCCGATGGGTCACCCATCCTTCCATTGCTCCCGCTTAAGCACGCTTAACTGCAGAGTTAAGCTAAGATTTTTATCACCTGGGAAAAGGCCTCGTTGAATATAAGGGTCCAAGATTTTTCTTTTATAGTCCAAGAACTCCCTCTCCCTTTCTAATGTGGGATACCAGGATATCACAATCCACACCCCTTAAGGCTGCACGTCCCCGTGAAGTAGCCTGCCAGCTCTAGTAGCCTGCCAACTCTGGTAGCTAGCCAGTCCTTATTAACCTACCCACTCAGTAGCCCGCCCACGTGTCACACGAGACGGTAGGGGCCCACACTTGGAAGTGAGGAGAGTCGGCTCTAATACCATCTGTAACACCCGACCCTTCACATGACAATGATATTGTCCGCTTTGGGTAAAGCCTTCACGATTTTGTTCTTTCCAGGGGGTCACCCATCCTAGCATTGCTGCCGCTTAAGCATGCTTAATTGCGGAGTTCTGCTAGGGTTTTTACCACCTGGGAAAAGGCCTCGTTGAATGTAAAGATTCGAGATTTTTGTTTTATAGTACAGGAACTCTCTCTCCCTTTTCGATGTAGGATACCAGGATATCATAATATCAAAGGGTTTTAGAGAGTTTACTTACCTTATTTGAAGCTCAAATGGGTGAATGAGATATGGACTTAGCTTTATAGCACTTTCTTTGAGCTTTCCCTTCCTTCTCTTCCTTCATTCTTCTCCTCTCCTTCTCTCTTATAACACTTAGAAATTTTTTTTTTGGAGCCTCTCACTCTCACTTCTCAGTAGAAATTCATGAGGGAGAGACAGGCTAAGGTCTTATTTTTATAGAGAAAAATGCAAATGGGTATAATTATGGTATTTATTTAAAATTTGAATTTTCTTAAGCTTCCATTGGTTGCATGGGAGGTGATATTTATTCAAAACTTACAAATTCAGATTTTGGGGCAGTGTGGTTTGGCTAGGGCAGGTTTTGGGCAGATAAAAACTAATTTTATAATTTATTTAGGTTTTAAAATGTATTTTGGTGCATTTTTGTGTATTTAAATGCATAAAATATTAATTTTATGTACCTTAACCTACTAAAACCTATTATATTAATGTATTTCTAATTAATTTACTCTTTCCATGATTTATCAAAATTTTGATAGCAATTAAATAAATAAGTGTAGGCTTTTAAGCTAAATTAAGCTAGTTTGACTAGAATTGACTTTTTGACTTATTTATTGTGTAGAGATTTTAAATAATTATTTATTCTCTTTTGTTGAGATATATTATTATATTATTATATATATTAATTTTATAAAAAGTATTGGGTTAAAATAATGCTTAATTTATATATTTTTTCTCATTTTTAAGCTTAAAAAGGTAAAAAATAACTTTTTGGGGCACGTACTCCTATGTGGCCGGCCATGCAAGGGAATTTTGGTCATTTTTGTTGTTATTTAATATTTTATTAATTAATTGTGTATAAATATCTGATTTTGGGTGTCCACGTGTCAAATTTTAGATTTTTGAGACTTTTTGTTGTACTATGGGCAAAATGGTCATTTTACCCTAGTTATGAAAATTTTTGATTTTTAATTTAATATTTTATATTATTTAGTTAATTTAAACTATTTCGAGCCTTTTCTAAGTACTAGGGCCTTGCCTCTGAGTATTTGGTCTCTTTTAGGATTTCTGAGTCAAATTAGGGTTTCGGGATAAATTAGGGTTTCTTCTATTCGTGCAACTACTTAAGATCTTGTCAATTAACCCTCGCTAATACTAGTGCCTAGGCTAGTTTGGTCTGCAAGTAGTTACAGTTCGGGCTATTACAACTATGATTCGAGTTAGATTGTTACAATCTAGGTGGTTCTACTAGGGTCCGGGCCGGGGTGTTACAATCTACCCCCTTAAATAAATTTCGTCCTCAAAATTTCATGCGAAAGGTTGTGGATGGTTATTTACACTTCTTCCCTTTGATGTCATTGTCCTTGAGTCGCACCTTATTGAGGATATGGATAGGGTTGCGCTTATACGTTTATTATTTTGAGCTATTATTGTTTTACCTAGCTAACATCTTAGACTAATAACTACACGATCCTCAAAGGTCACGTCGAATATCCATGGCGCGGGAGTTGTCTATCTAGAGTTAGCCTAAAAGCCTTTATTTTTCAAGCGTACCCTTTACTCATAATGATGGGACAAGGCTAAACTAACACACATCCCAAAGTTGCGAATACAAGCGTACCTCTAATCATTGACGAATACTCTTTTTTCTCTTGTGAAGGTAAAAATTATGTCTTATGGTACAACAACTCATATCTTGAAGTACAACTTAACAATAGCATGGTATGAAACTAAATATGGCATGACGTGCAAACTAATATAGCATAAAATACAAGTCTTTAAAGCAGAAACTACAACTCACTTAAGCATATAGTACAATCATGCGAAGCATAACCCCAATTTAAGCGACATAAAATTTAATTCACCGGTATGAGTTCATTTTATTAAAAGTATCATTTTCATACACTAATAACTCACAAAGTTCATATAAAATTCACATACTCAAGTCTCATAAGTAACATCATTCAAACACTTAACAAATCTTAGGTACAAGTTTTAAATTTACGACAGCGTTCTGAAATACTAACACATAAATTTAATTTCTGATATTTTAACACCAATGTCTCAGGACGTATATAACCCAAAGTCAACCATACCCAACATGATAATCAAAATGGTACCATTACATTCCCGTACGTTAAGCTCCCGTACATCAGCGTTCCCGATCACTATGGCATAGAGCGGCAGTTCAACTCAAGACGTGATACGGCTCAGAACGTAACACGGCTCAGGACATTCATGGCCCGAAGGTAAATCAAGCTAACATAATAATTTGAATGGCACCATTACGTTCCCATACGTTAGGTTCCCGTTCGTCAGCGTTCCCGATCACTGCGGCATATAGCGGTAGTTCGGCTCAAGACGTGATGCGGCTCAGGACGTAACACGGCTCAGGACATTCATGGCCCAAAGGTAAATCAAGCTAACATAATAATTTGAATGGCACCATTATGTTTCCGTACGTTAGGTTCCCATTCGTCAGTGTTCCCGATCACTGCGGCATATAGCGGCAGTTCGGCTCAAGACGTGATACGGCTCAGGATGTAACACGGCTCAGGACGCACATGGCCCAAAGTTAACCTATCAAATATAATAACTTGAATGGCACCACTACGTTCCCGTTCGTTAGCTTTCCGTTCATCATCCTTCCCGATCTCAGCAACGTATAGCGACTATTTAGCTCAAGACGTGATACGGCTCATGACGTAACACGGCTCAAGATGTATATGGCCCATTGTCAACATCCCCATCAACAAGGACTCTCTAATCATGATATTATTCCAAACCCTCTACCGTTATCCAATAATTTATGCACAAAACCCAACCCATAAGATGCCCAAAGTGTAATGTATTGATGCTTATGGTACAACAACTCGTATCTTGAAATACCACTTAACAATAGCATGGTATGAAACTAAACATGGCATAACGTACAAACCAATATAGCATAAAGTACAAGTCTTTAAAGCAGAAGGTACAACTCACTAAAGCATAGAGTGTAATCATGCGAAGCATAACCACAATTTAAGCGACATAGAATCGAACCATTAGCATGAGTTCAATTCATCAAAGGCATCATTTTCATGCATGAATTACTCACAAAGTTCATATAAGGTTCACACACTCAAGTCTCATAGGAAACTTACCATTCAAACACTTAGCCAATTTTAGGTACAAATTTAATTGCTAGTTTTAAAGTTGCAACAGTGTTTCGAAGTACTTAAACAATGATTTAATTCCTAAAATTTTAACACCAATTAGATAAAAATATATCTTACAACTTTCATGTTTATGACTAAGGTCAATTCCTAAGATAAAAATGCCATTTATTTTGTTTTAGTAAAAACCCTTCAGCACTTTACAAAGAAAATCCTAGAAATTGGGCCTCAGTTGGCCACGGTTTTGAGGCAAAAAAACAAGGGCTCTAGGTCTACATTTTGGTGAGCTTCTAGTTTAAGATCTCCCCTATAAGTTTCATGTTTTGAGTTAAGGCAAGTTATTTGTAAAAATGTTGAGATTTTGGCCAATTTATAAAGAGGGTTCAGTCAGCCTAAAAGGGGTCTGCAGAGTGTGTTTTTAACTGAGAATGTTTAAAATCTTTGGGGTATCATCCGAGTGTATTTTGACTTTATTTTTGCTCAGTAATTATTTTGATATCTCAGATACAAAGTTCATGTTTACCACTTCTGGATTTGGCTTCTAAAAAGTTAGGTTTTAGGTCTCACAAAAATGTGTGACGGAGAGGTCTGTGAGTCACTGAACCTCAATAGTGACTTTGGGAAGTGTTTTGACCCATCAAGCCTTCATATCTTTGGCTCATTATTTGTGGATAGAAAGCTATTTGTATCCTCTACAAGTTTTATGTTTTGAGCTAAGCTCGGTTCTCATTCTAACTTAAGGTTTTTAGGTCTGCAACTCAGAGTGGTCAAGATCTGACCCTCTTTGGCAAAAAAATGAGATATCTGGAGTTCTACCAAACGAAATCACTTCAAACTAATTTGGTATGAAATATAACTCAAAAATATAGATTTGGACACAAAAATAACTTTAATACCATTTTTATACATTTAGTTACGATTATTTAAAGTCGGTGGCAGAAAATGAATAAGTCCAGAAAATCAATCTACTTAGAGTTTTGGTTGCTTAGCTTATATTGTGTGCATTTTTGACATATTTTCTTTGCATGCATGTAAGAAACTTACACAAATCAAAACTCCAGAATATGTTTAGGCCATAAAACTCAAAAATAAACACATGAAAATACATACAAGGCTTATTCATACATGAACAGTCTCTAAATCTCTCCTACGACGCCTTTTTGATTTATTTCTTTTTTTAACTTCTTAGGATTTGTTATAGAGATGGATTGAGGGTTATCTTATGGGAGAACATCAGAGGGTTTGAGGGAGTTGCTTACTTGTTTTCATGCTCTAAGGTTGAAGAATGGTGGGCTTGGCCTTGTAGCTCACTTCTTGAACCTCCTAGCTTCTTTCTTCATTCTTCTCTCCTTCTTTCTTCTTCTTTTCCTCTCAACACTTGAAGAACACTCAAGGCTCACAAAATCTGGTAATCTCTCTCTAGTATGGCCGAAATACATGAAGGAGATGGGGTGTGTTTGGTCTTTGTCTTATAGGAGAAGAGTGGGTGGTGGATTAATTATGAATGTAAGTATTTTTTGAATTTTCTTGGTTTTGATTAGTTGCATGAGAGGTGGAGAGACTTTTTAGAGATTTGAAATTTGGAAATTTGCAGAAAAATCAGTGGGAATTTGGCTGGGGTTTGTTTGGGTGGTTTAAAGTACTTTATTTTGCTTTAATTACTTATTTTGTGGTGTTTTAGCACTATATTGTTCAAGAAAGTATTTTTTTAAAATTAATTTGATGTATCTTTTTGGTATTCTAACTTACTAAAATGAATTATTTTAGTGTTATTATTATCATAATTTATAAAAATGTTGACGGTAATTAATTATTTAAGTGTAGACAATTAAGCTACTTTAAATTATTTTGACTATATATGACTTTTTGACTTATTTAAGTGTATAAGAATTTTAATAATGATTTGTTTACCTTTGTTGGTCTATAATATTATATTATTATGTATATTACTTGTATAATAATGTTTCATTTATACAATTTTTTCTCATTTTTAAACTTTAAAAAGTAAAAAAGTCATTTTTTGGGCACAAACTCCAATGTGGCCGGCCACTAAGGGGATGTTTGCCATTTTTTGATGTTATTTTGTCTTTTATTAGTTAATTGTATTTAAATATCTGATTTAGGGTATTCATGTGTCAACTTTTGAATTTTTAAGACTTTTTGCTGTACTAGGAACAAAATAGTCATTTTACCCTAATTATGAGATTTTTTTATTTTTAATCTTATATTTCATGTTATTTACTTAATTTAGGATGTTTGGAGTCTTCTCTGAGTATTAAGGTTTTACCTCTGAGCATTTGATCTTTTTAGGATTTTCGGGTCAAATTAAGGTTTCGGGTTGAGTTAAGGTTTTCATTGTTCTAGTGACCTATGATCTTATCAACTAATTGTCGCTAAAGCTAAGGTTTGAGTTGAATTTCTAGCACATGTTGTTATAATCTAGGTGGTTAGTACTAGGGTTCGGACCGGGGTGTTACAATCTCCCCCCCCCCCCCTAAATAAATTTTGTTCTCGAAATTTTGTCTCGTACTTCATCTTGTGAATGGTTGGGGATGAATTACTAGCATCATTTCTCTTCGATCTTGGGCCCTTGTTTATTTGAGCCATTCTTTATTGAGGATATGGACAGGGTCGGGCTCATACGCTTAGTACCTTAAGTAATGGTTGCCTTGTCTCGATAGATCATTAAGCCGACTGCTATAACTACTTTCAAATGTAACGTTGCGTACCTATGTCATGGCTGGTGAGTCATCTTTTTATGGTCTTCATTGTTTCTGCAAAACTTAGGCTACTCCGAGTGCTTTATTATCTAGAAGTTAGTCGACTTGCCGGTGTTTTGATCGTCTATCAACTATCCTAAGAGAGTTTTAAGAATAGGGGGTTTATCTCAATTCTTAATTGTTTTCATGTTTTGGGATCTCGTGAAATTTAGTATGAGATTATGAGATAGCTTATAATTATGAGATAGTTTATAATGAATTTAACAACGAACACTTGCATTTCATTCAAACACCTAATTGGTACAAGATTCTCAAAAAGTTCACATAGCATTTACACAACCTTCAATCAAAAAGAAAAGCACAATGCCTAGCGTATTGAAGCCTAAACAAACAAAAACGGGGAGAAGTAACCTTCAAATAAGGTAAGTAAACTCTCTAAAACTCTCTGATATTCTCCCTTAAGATACCCATCAATCCATCTCTATAAGAAACCCTAAAAGAAAGAAACAAAAATAACTCAAAAAGGTGTTGTAGGTGTGGTTTAGGGACTGTTTATGCTTAGACAAGTTTTGCATGTGCTTCTATGTGTATATTTTTTAGTTTTATGGCTTGTGTGTATTCTGGAGTTTTAGTTTATATGAATTTAAGACATGCAGATAAAGAAAACATATAAAAAATGTACACAATATAAGCTAAGCAACCAAAACCCTGAGTAGCCTGATTTTCTGGACTTATTCATTTTCTTCCACCAACTTTAAATAATCATAACTAAATGTAAAAAAATGTTATTAAAGTGATTTTTGTGTTCAGATTTATATTTTGGAGTTATCTTTCACACAAAATTGGTTTGAAGTGATTTCGTTGGGTAGAACTCCAGATATCTCAATTTTTCCAAAGAGGGTCAGATCCTGACCACTCTGAGTTGCAGACTTAAAAACCTTAAGTTAACATGAGAGCTGAGCTTAGGCTAAAATAGAAAACTTGTAGAGAATAAATTTATCTTTCTGTCCACCAAAACTGAGCCAAAACTATGAAGTCTTGTTGGGTCAAAACACTTCCCAAAGTTACTATTGAGATTCAGTGACTGACAGACCTTTCTATCACACCTTTTTGTGAGATTTAAAACCTAATTGTTTTGAAGCCAAATACAAAAGTAGTAAACATAAACTTTGTAGATAACATATTAAAATAATTACTGAGAATAAATCAGCCAAAAATGTCATCGGATGATACCCCAAAGGTTTCAAACATTCTCTATTAAAAACACACTCTACAGACCATTTTTAGGCTGACTGAACCCTCTCTATAAATTGGCCAAACTCTCAAACTTTTTACAAATAACTTGCCCTACCTTAAAACATGAAACTTGTAAAGGATATCTTAAACTAAAATCTCACCAAAAACCAGAGCCATATCCCTTGAATTGATTCCCCAAAATAGTGACCAATAGAGGCTCAATTGTTATGTATTTCTCTGTAAATCGCTGAACTGTTTTTACGAAAATAAAATAAATGACCTATTTATCTTAGAAATTGACCTTAGTGATAAACATGAAAGTTATAGAAAATATTTTTATCCAATTGGTGTTAAAATATCATAAATTAATTATATGTCTAAGTACTTCAAAACTCTGTCGCAACTCTAAAACTAACAATTAAACTTTTACCTAAAAATTGGCTAAGTGTTCGAATGACGTGTTACTTGTGGAACTTGAGTGTGTGAACCCTATATGAAATTTTTAAGTAATTAATATATGAAAATGATGCTTTTGATGAAATGAACCCATGCCGATGGTTCGATTCTTTGTCACATAATTATGGTTATTCTTCGCATGCTTGTACTTGATGTTTTAGCAAGTTGTACCGTGTGCCATATCATATTTATATACCATGCTATAATTATTTACACACGAGAAGTATATTGCATATCATGAGCATTCATACGCTTGCATCTTGGGTTATTGGAGTCTCTTTTGTACCTATCATTGTGGGTTGCATCCTATACACTTGTTTTGGTTATTTTAAACCTCGGTCATACTTGTTGGGTATATGTCCCCTTGGTTTCCGTTGCTCCTTGAATTATGGTTACATTATAGAAGTGGTGTTAATACGGACAAATTGGGTAATTTCAGAGAAGAGCCTAATTCGGCGGACCTAACTCCATTGCGGTGGTAACTTCGAAAAAGAGCCCAATTATGACGGACCTAAACCCCATTACTATGATATTTTGAAGGGTAATTCGGAGAAGAGCCTAATTCGGCAGACCTAATCCCACTACGGTGGTAACTTCGAAGAAGAGCCCAATTATGGCGGTCCTAAATCCCTCATCTTGGTACTTTAAATAACATGAAGTGTCTTTTGAAATTCGTGTTATTAATTTGACTTTAGGTTGACACCTAATGAGTATCCTTGTCCTTAAGGTGGGACTAGTCGACCTGAAATAAGGATGGATAAAATTAGATAAAGGTCGGTCCCCACGCCGTTGCCACTGAGTAAAACAGCTATGGCATAAAGCTCGATAATGAAAATTTACTATTCACAACGAGGCGAGGATAGGTTAAGGTGATCAAGAGCCATCGAGTCTACTCTGTAATTCCCGGCATGGAATTCATGATACTATTCTAGAAGTGCCTGGGATTGGGCATCTGCATTGCATTCATTTGCATCACACGCTCATTCTTCTGTTCTTATATATGTGTTCGTCCTGTTGAAAATGATAAGTAGCCTGTAACTTCGCGTTGGGTGCTATACGATATGTACTGTGGAATATCTTATCGCGAGTTTGTTATGTAACTATAAATAAGGGACATATTCTAGCCGAACATTTATAATTATATATGATAATTAATACATCATTAATGGTTCAGAATTTGTTCCAAATACTTAATGATTATAGTCATCCAGAAATTTTAACAAAAGTTACATCATGTCCGTGGAAAACTGAACAAAAGATCCAGAAAATCAGGCTACTTACGGTTTTGCTTGCTTAGCTTATATTGTGTATATTTTTGACATATTTTCTTTTCATGCATGTTACAAGCTCACATAAACCAAAACTCCAGAATATGTTTAGGTCATAAAACTCAAAGATACACACATGCAAATACATACAAAATATACTCATACATAAACAGTCCCTAAATCACTCATATGATGCCTTTTTGATTTATTCTTTGATTTATTTTGTTAGGGTTTGTTATAGAGGTGGATTAAGGGTTATCTTGGGGGAGAACATCAGAGGGTTTGAAGGAGTTACTTACCTTATTTGAAAACTTAAGAGTGGAGGATGGCTAGAGGACTTGGCTTTGGTATCTCCTTGGTCTCCAAAGACCTTCCTCCTTGAACTCTCCTTCATTCTTCTTTTTTTCTCTCCAATACTTGAAGAATACTTAAATGAACATAAATTTGATCCTTCTCTCTCTATACCAGCGAAAATGAGGAGGAAAAAGGGTAGTGTTTGGCTTGTTTATGAGTTTCTTTTCCTAAACCCTTATATCAACTCCTATACCGCTTAAAATTCTTTGCTTACCATTCCTTCTAATAGCACCGGTCTTCAACAATGCTACCCAATAACATTCGAGGGTAATCCTTCAGCACCATTCATTTTCTTGACTTCAATATTATGTCCGACTGAAGCAATTTTAAGAACTCTTGAAATCCTAACCTGGGGGGTTGACTTGGATGCTTGAATTGAAATACGTTAGGCCGATGTAATTTTAGGTCAAATATCCATTTTGACTACTTGTTGCTTAGACATACCTTTTTCAAGGTCCAATACTGTACATATTAATTCTGAGAGCATCATCTTTATAATATTCATTAATTGCTAATCTTTTGACCTTTCAACCTGAGTCAACGGTGATTACTTTAACCACGACTCCATGCCTTTGAACCATCTAGGAATTCATTCTAAGATGCTCTAACCCCAGCGGCATTTCGTGCTTGTACCATTCAAAATTCTCAGCTGAATGCTTAGCTAGTCACTACCTTATAGTTACCTTCTTTGAAATCGATAAAAATTGAGCTAACCATCCTTATTGAACTCCACGTATGTTTTTGCCCAGTAATCTTCAAAACACTGCCCCGTAGATCTGTGAGCGACTACGACGAACGTCAGGATAGTACATTATTAGGCTCCAATGCTTTCAAGGAAGATTAGGACAATGCACGGAACCCTCTAAACGCCTCTTCAAATCGCGAGGTAACCTTTCCTCAACATTACGACTCAAAGTATCGTCAACGTCGGTGTTTAACGAAGTTTTAAAAATTGAAACGCCTGACTGCAGGAATGATTAAGTAAGGGTTTACTCAACTAATTACACATTTTCAAAGGACCCGACAAGTAGAACTATGCCATCAACAATCTACAGTTCGAAACAGTAACTTCAAGTTTAGGATACCCTTAGTATGCAAATAAAGAAAGAGTATTTGTACATATCAATAATCACGTCAACTTTTCTCACCAAAATGATAGTATCCGAGTCCGGCCATCCTCACATTCAATGGAGAATTTCTGACAACGATATGAGCATCAGGAGCTTGATGGAGAGTTTACCATCAAACAATAATTGATCACGTGACTCGATATTTGCCTCAGACATATCTTTTATCACGATTCAATTGAAGAGATATCCAAACCCTATGAGCCAGTACGTGAAGGACAGCGGCAAAAACTAAGAGAAATAATGCAACGCTTAGAAAGATTAGAATAAGGAAGAAGATAGATGATTATTATGGACTTCATCATTAGCATTTGTTAAGATCACTTCAAAAGCACAATAACATCTGAGTTATAGTGAATGGCCTTACCAAGATCCCTCGCTTTCTATCGGTTAAACCCCACAACGTATCGGTAGCGACAAGAAAAAAGTATATTCGTGAAATTTTATACCAACATAACCGAGACCTGCATCTCACCTGTACAGTCTAAACACCCAGTTCTGAACTATTAAAAGTATGCTAAGAGCATGCATAAGGAAAGCTAAAGAAAACTCTTATCTTCGGTCAAAACCTGCATACAACCACAGCTCATGAACCAGCCTCTTCAACTACGTGAGGTTTTATGTGTAAACAATGCTACGAGATTATCAGAATACGAAATAAAAATAGAAAGGAACTGATTGGTAGTAATAGATCTCTGCTAGTCAATGAAGTGAGACCTTGAATACAATAACAGAACCTCGTATAGAACTTAGTATAGTAGCCTTGTGTTGACAATCTACGGTAGAGAACGATAGAATCTCATTGAATAAGACTTTTTGAGTGTTATGCTTTCACCTTAAAAGTAGAACACCCTTCTTCCTTTTCTCTTCCCTAAAGATGGTGGGAGAAAGACAGAACCACGAGAGCTTAGTGAGGGTAAATGAAACCAAGGAGAAAGTAGACGTCCCGAGCCTAGCACAAATTTTGCAAAGATCTAACTGCCCACTTGGATTGATCACAAGGGAAGGTACCCCATGAAGGATCATGGTACTTATCAGACTTAAGAGTACAAAATATCTCAACACCTGAGAAGAAAAATTTTTCTCGAACAACTGAGGTATGAATTAAGGCCACAAAGCAACAACAACCAACAGTAAGAGCTTGTTATAGGTGCGACTAGCCAGGAAATAAGATCATGTACTATCCAATGAGAATTGGAGAAAACAACCAAGGAGGACCACTACAAAATAACAAAAAGATTATACGCTCCAAACCTTACTCTTAAGATGACCAATGAGAACAACTAGGAAAAAGGACACCAAAATTAAAAATTTGTTATTACTTCCATAGGCTCGGACATAAAAGATCGGAGTGCCCACTACGAGGAAGACTAAACTACAACCACTGTTAACTAGAACACAGTTACAAGGAACAAACAAAATTGTTGCAATAAGAAACAAGTGGGTTGAAGAAGGTGGTGCAACTCGACTAACCAGAGAGCGATGAGTGGAGTGTCCGTCATCCACAGAAGACAAGCTCAACGCTCTGCTTTAACTGTAATAAAATCGAACATAAAAAGTTTGAATGCCAGCTGTCAAAGGGAAGAGACTATAATATTCGTAAAAAGGGAACAGACAGTTCGGGAATGACGACACAGCTTGACCGACAAGAGAACCAATGGACAAGAAGCTCGCCTTCTCAAAGGAAAAAGGAGTGTTCGTTAATGATCGAAGGTACACTCAAATCCGCAAACTCTAAGATAGACGTTAGATAAACTTGCTGCGATATTCCGAGAAAAGATATGCTAGAAGGATGAAGGCTTTTAGGTCAGCTCTAATCAGAAAACTCCCGCGCCATGTATATTCGACGTGACCTTTGAGGATCGTGTAGTTATCCGTCTAAGACGTTAGCTAGGTAAAACAACAATAGCTCAAAATAATAAACGTATAAGCCCAACCCTATCCACATCCTCAATAAGGTGCGACTCAAGGACAACGACATCGAAGGGAAAAAGTGTAAATAACCATCCACAACCTTTCGCATGAAATTTCGAGAACGAAATTTATTTAAGGGGGGTAGATTGTAACACTATGGTCCGACCCCTAGTAGTAACCACCTAGATTGTAACAACCCGACCCGAATCCTAGTTGTAATAGCCCAAACTATAACTATTTGCAGAGAAATCTAGCCCATATATTAGTATTAGCGATGGTTAATTGACAAGATTTTAGGTCACTGCATGATTAGAAAAAATTCTAATTTCACCCGAAACCCTAATTTGACTCAAAAACCCTAAAAGAGACTAAATACTCATAGGCAAGGCCCTAGCACTTAGAAAAGTCTCATAATAGCTTAAATTAACTAAATAACATAACATATTAAATTAAAAATCAAAAATTTTCTTAACTAGGGTAAAATGACCATTTTGCCCATAGTACAGCAAAAAGTCCTAAAAATCTAAAATTTGACATATGGACACCCAAAACCAGATATTTATACAAAATTAATTAATAAAATAAAAAATAACAACAAAAATAACAAAAATTCCCTTGCATGGCCGGCCACCTAGGAGTATGTGCCTCAAAAAGTCACTTTTTACCTTTTTAAACTTAAAAAATGAAAAACATATGTATAAATTAAGCCTTATTTTGACCCATACTTTTTATATAAGTAATATATATAATAATATAATAATATATCTCAAAAAATGAAAAAAAATAATTATTTAAAATCTCTACACAATAAATAAGTCAAAAAGTCAATTCTAATCAAACTAGCTTAATTTAGTTTAAAAGCATACACTTATTTATTTAATTGCTATCAAAATTATGATAAATTATGAAAAAACTAAATTAATTATAAATGCATTAATATAATAGATTTTAGTAGATTTAGGTACATAAAATTAATATTTTATGCAATTAAATACACAAAAATGCATCAAAATACCATTTAAAACCCTAATTAATTACCAAAATAGCTTTTTCTCTTCCCAAACACTGCATGGCCGAAATTCACTACCCTAAATCTGATTTTTCATACCTCAAGCCCCTCCCACCACCCCATGCAACCATTGAAAAATTAGAAAATTCAAAATTAAGTCTTGCACACAATAATTAAGTCTTTTCTATCATTTTTCTATAAAAACAAACATGCCAAACACTATTCCACTTCATGTATTTGGCTGAAAGAGTGAGAGAGTGTGGGACCAAAATTATCTAAGTGTTTTGAAAGAAGAAGGAGAGGAGAAGAGAAGAAGAAAGAAGGAAGGAAGGAAGGAAAGGCTAGGGAGCTCAAGGTGTGAGCAATAAAGCTAAGTCCCCACTTCTCCTCAACATTTTGAGCTTCAAACAAGGTAAGAAGCTCCTTAAAACCTTGTGATATTCTCCCTTAAGATACCCCTCAATCCATCTCTATAAGCAACCCTAAAAGAAAGAAACAAAAATAACTTAAAAAGGCGTTGTAGGAGTGGTTTAGGGACTATTTGTGCTTAGACAAGCTTTGCATGTGCTTGTATGTGTATGTTTTTGAGTTTTTTAGCTTGTGTGTATTCTAGAGTTTTGATTTATATGAGTTTAAGACATTCATGCAAATAAAACACATCAAGAATGCACACAATATAAGCTAAGCAACCAAAATCCAAAGTAGCCTGATTTTTTGGACTTTTTCATTTTTTTCTACCGAGTATAAATAATCATAACTAAATACAGAAAAATGGTATTAATATGATATTTGTGCCCAAATCTATATTTTTTAGTTATTGTTCAAACAAAATTGGTTTGAAGTGATTTCGTAGGGTAGAACTCCAGATATCTCATTTTTTCCAAAGAGTGTCAGATCTTGACCATTCTGAATTAAAGACCTCAAAACCTTAAGTTAGAATGAAAACCAAGCTTAGGTCAAAACAGAAAACTTGTAAAGGATACATTTATCTTTCTTCCCACCAAAATTGAGCCAAAAATATGAAGTCTTGATGGGTCAAAACACTTTCCAAAGTCACTATTGAGGTTTAGTGACTAACAGACCCCTCTGTCACACATTTTTGTGAGACCTAAAACCTAACTTTTTATAAGCCAAATCCAGAAGTGGAAAACATGAACTTTGTACTTGACATATTAAACTAGTTATTGAGAAAAATATCAGCTCAAAATACCGCATATGAAACCCCAAAGGTTTTAAATATTCTCTGTTAAAAAAACACTTTGCAGACCCTTTTTAGGCTGATTGACCAAAATCTCAAACTTTTTACAAATGACATGCCTTATCTCAAAATATGAAACTTGTAGGGGAAATCTTAAATTAGAAACTCACCAAAAGTCAGAGCCATAGCTCTTGAACTGAGGCCTCAAAATAGTGGCCAACTGAGGCTCAATTCTTATATTTTTCTCTGTATATTGCTGAACTACTTTTACTAAAATAAAATAAATGACCTATTTACTTTAGGAATTGACCTTAGTAATAAACATGAAAGTTATAGAAAATAGTTTTATCTAATTGGTGTTCCAATTTCAGAAATTAAATCAATGCTTAAGTATTTCAAAACACTGTCGCAACCTTAAAAATAGCAATTAAAACTTGTACCTAAAATTGGCTAAGTGTTTGAATGGTGTGTTGCTTGTGAGACTTGAGTATGTGAATCCTATATGAACTTTGCGAGTAATTAGGATATAAAAAATAATGCTCTTAACAAGATGAGCTCATGCCAATGGTTCGAGTCTATGTTGCTTAAATTGTGGTTATACTTTACATGCTTGTACTTAATGCTTTAGCAAGTTGTACCATGTGCCATGTCATGTTTACATACCATGCAACGATTAATTGTACACGAGAAGCATATTTCACGTCATGGGCATTTCTCCATTTCATCTTGGGATATCGGAGTCCCCTTTGTATCTTTTGATTTGGTTGGGAGACATGAAAATCATTGTACTGTGGTTGTGGATCGAGGACGTCCTTGGTTGCCAAATATGATATTCAATTGGAGGTTTTGGCTATAAAAAGGAGGTTTAGGCACCATGGGTTCGTCACTAGCTTTAATTTAGACTTTGGGTTGACACCTAGTGGATATCCTTGTTCTTAAGGTGGGACTGGTCGACCTGGAATAAGGATGAGTAAAATTGGATAAAGGTCAGTCCCCACGCCGTTGCCACTGAGTAAAATAGCTGTGGCATTAAGCTCGGCAGTAAAAATTTACTATTCACAACGAGGCGAGGATAGGTTAAGGTGATCAAGAGCCATCAAGTTTACTTTGTAATTCCCGACGTGGAATTCATGATACTGTTCTGAAAGTGCTTGGGATTGGGCATCTGCATTGCATTCATTTGCATCAAGCACTTATTCTTTTATTCTTATGTATGTTCATCCGGTTGAAAAAAATAAATAGCCTGTAACTTTGCATTGGGTGCTATACGATATGTATTGTGGAATATTTTATCGCGAGTTTGTTAGACGGTTTAGGGAATTTTCTTCTGGGCTCCAACTCATGGCTTTATGCCTCATGTGAAGAAGAAGAACATCTCAAGGAAGGCGCATTTGTTCACGAAGGAGACCTCAAAGAAGGAGGAGTGTCCCAAGAATAGGGTAATCCCAACGACGCAGTTTGAAGACGTAGGACGTCTCCTTTTAATCTTTTTGTTCAAGTTTTCCACGGACATGATGTAACGTTTGTTAAGTTTTCTGGATAACTGCACTTATTAAGTATTTGGAATAATCTCTAAACCATTAATGATGTAATAGTTATCTTTTAAGGTTGCTTATAGAGATGGATTGAGGGGTATATTAAGAGAGAATATCAGAGGATTTTAGAGAGTTTACATACCTTATTTGAAGCTCAAATGGGTGAAGAAAATATGAATTTAGCTTTATAGCACTTTCTTTGAGCATTCTCTTCCTTCTCTTCCTTCCTTCTTTCTTCTCCTCTCCTTCTCTCTTATAACACTTAGAATTTTTTTTGGAGCCTCTCACTCTCACTTCTCAGCAGAAATTCATGAGGGAGAGACAAGGCTAAGGTCTTGTTTTTATAGAGAAAAATGTAAATTGGTGTAATTTTGATATTTATTTAAAATTTGAATTTTGTTAAGCTTCCATTGGTTGTATGAGAGGTGGTATTTATTCAAAACTTACAAATTCAGATTTTGGGGCAGTATGGTTCGGCTAGGGCGGATTTTGGGCAAATAAAAACTGATTTTGTAATTTATTTGGGTTTTAAAATGTATTTTGGTACATTTTTGTGTATTTAAATGCATAAAATATTAATTTTATATAACTAAACCTACTAAAACCTATTATATTAATGTATTTATAATTAATTTAGTCTTTTCATGATTTATTATAATTTTGATAGCAATTAAATAAATAAGTGTATGCTTTTAAGCTAAATTAAGCTAGTTTGACTAAAATTAATTTTTTGACTTATTTATTGTGTAGAGATTTTAAACAATTATTTGTTTATTTTTGTTGAGATATATTATTATATTATTATATATATTACTTGTATAAAAATATTGGGTCAAAATAATGCTTAATTTATACATTTTTTTAATTTTTAAGCTTAAAAAGGTAAAAAGTGACTTTTTGGGGCACATACTCCTAGGTGGCCCGCCATGCAAGGGCATTTTGGTTATTTCGATTGTTATTTTTTATTATATTAATTAATTGTGTATAAATATTTGATTTTGAGTGTCCATGTGTCAAATTTTAAATTTTTAGGACTTTTTTGTACTATGGGCAAAATAGTCATTTTACCCTAATTATGAAAATTTTTGATTTTGATTTTAATATTTTATGTTATTTAGTTAATTTAAGCTATTCCGAGACTTTTCTAAGTGCTAGGGCCTTACCTCTGAGTATTTGGTCTCTTTTAGGATTTCAGAGTGAAATTAGGGTTTCGGGTGAAATTAGAATTTTTTCTATTCATGCAGCAACTTAGGAAATTGTGTCCAAAAAGTTATTTTTTGTTTTTTTAAGCTTAAAAATGAGAAAATTTTTATAAATTAAGCATTATTTGGACCTAATTTTTTTATACAAGTAAAATATATAATAATATAATAATATAAGTCAATAAAAGCAAATAAAAAAATTATTTAAAATCTCTATACAATAAATAAATTAAAAAATCAATTCTAATCAAACTAACTTAATTTAGCTTAAAAGTCTACACTTAATTATTTAATTGCTATCAAAATTATGATAAATCCTGGGAAGACTAAATTAATTATAAATATATTAATATAATAGGTTTTAGTAGTTTTAGGTACATGAAATTAATATTTTATGCATTTATATTCACAAAAGTGTACCAAAATATAATTTAAACCCCATAATAATGCAAAATTGACTTTTTATCTTCCCCAAACAGGTCCCAGCCAAAGTCCCCTCTGAAAATATGATCTCAAATTTTTTTAAAAAGAACAATGCCCACCATGCAACCAATAGAATTTTAAGAAAATTCAAAATTTTACTTACACCTTCATTATGAGACCCACCACCCACTTTGCTTATATAAGTGCCAAACACCCCTTCTTCTCCTACACAATTTCTGCAATATAGAGAGAGGGACCAGATTATGTAGTCTAGGATTTCTTCAAAGTGAGGAAAAGAAAGAAGAACAAAAAAGGAGAAAAATGGAGAAAAGTCCAAAGAAGCTACATTAAAGCTAAGTGCTATTCTTCTCCAAATATTTGAGCATCAAATAAGGTAAGTAACTCTTTCAAACCCTCTGATGCTCTCTCCCAAGATAACCCTCAATCCATCTCAATAACAAACCCTAAGAAGTTAAAACAAGAAATGAGTCAAAAAGACGTCGTAGGAGAGATTTATGGACTATTCATGTATGAGTAAGCCTTGTATGTATTTGCATGCGTTTATTTTTGAGTTTTATGGCCTAAACATATTCTGGACTTTTGATTTGTGTAAGTTTATAACATGCATGCAAAGAAAACATGTCAAAAATGCACACAATATATGCTAAGCAACCAAAACCCTAAGTATACTGATTTTCTGGACTGGTTCATTTTTTGCCACCGATTTTAAATAATCATAACTAAATGTATAAAAATGGTATTAAAGTAATATGTCCAGATCTAGATGTATGAGTTAACTTTCATAAAATATTGGTTTGAAGTGATTTCGTTGTGTAGAACTCCACATATCACATTTTTTCTAAAGAGTATCAAATCTTTACCACTCTGAATTGCATACCTAAAAACCTTAAGTTATAATAAGAACCGAGCTTAGGTCAAAACACAAACCTTGTAGAGGACACATTTATCTTTTGGTCCACCAAACATGAGCCAAAAATACGAAGTCTTGATGGGTAAAAACACTTGCCAAAGTCTCTGTTAAGGTTCAGTGACTGACAGACCTCTCTGTCACACATTTTTATGAGACCTAAATCCTAACTTTTTAGAAGCCAAATCAAGAAGTGGTAAACATGAACTTTGTAGATGACATCTCAAACTAATTACTGACCAAAAAGCAGCCCAAAATACCCTCGGATGATACCACAAAGGTTTCAAACATTCTATGTTAAAAATACACTCTACAGACCCTTTTTAGGCTGACTGAACCCTCTTTATAAATTGGCCAAAATCTCAAACTTTTTACAAAAAACTTTCCCTCGATCAAAACATTAAATTTGTAGGGGATACCTTAAACTAGAAGCTCACCAACAATCAGAGCCATAACCATTTAATTGATGCCCCAAAACGGTGTTCAACTAAGGCTCAATTCTTATGTTTTTCTCTGTAAATTGCTGAACCATTTTTACTAAAATAAAATAAATGACTTATTTGCTTAAGGAATTGACCTTAGTGATAAACATAAAAGTTATAGAAAATATTTTTATCTAATTGGAGTTAAAATATCAAAAATTAAATCTATGTGTAAGTATTTCAGAACACTGCCGTAAATTTAAAAATAGCAATTAAACTTTTACCTAAAAATTGGCTAAGTGTTCGAATGACGTGTTACTTGTGGAACTTGAGTGTGTGAACCCTATATGAAATTTTTAAGTAATTAGTATATGAAAATGATGCTTTTGATGAAATGAACCCATGTCGATGGTTCGATTCTTTGTCACATAAATTACGGTTATGCTTCGCATGCTTGTACTTGATGCTTTAGCAAGTTGTACCGTGTGCCATATCTTATTTATATGCCATGCTATAATTATTTGCACACGAGCAGCATATTGCATATCATGAGCATTCCTACACTTGCATCTTGGGTTATTAGAGTCTCTTTTGTACCTATCATTGTGGGTTGCATCCTGTACACTTGTTTTCGTTATTTTAAACCTCAGTCATACTTGTCGGGTATAGGTCCCCTTGGTTTTCGTTGCCCCTTGAGTTATGGTTAAATTATAGAAGTGGTGTTAACACGGGCAAATTGGATAATTTTAGATAAGAGCCTAATTTGATGGACCTAACCCCACTGCGGTGGTAACTTTGGAGAAGAGCCCAATTATTGCGGACCTAAACCCCATTGCTACGATGTTTTGAAGGGTAATTCGGAGAAGAGCCTAATTCGACGGACCTAATCCCACTGCGGTGGTAACTTCAGAGAAGAGCCCAATTATGGCGGTCCTAATTCCCTCATCTTGGTACTCTGAATAATGTGAAGTGTCTTTTGAAATCCCTGTTATTAATTAGACTTTGGGTTGACACCTAATGAGTATCCTTGTTCTTAAGGTGGGACTGGTCGACCTGGAATAAGAATGAGTAAAATTGGATAAAGGTCGATCCCCACGCCGTTCTATTGAGTAAAACAGCTGTGGCATAAAGATCGACAATGCCTTTATTATTGGCAACGAGGCGAGGATAGGTTCGGTGATCAAGAGCCATCAAGTCTACTCTGTAATTCCCGGCATGGAATTCATGATATTTTTCTAGATGTTTGATGGGTTGGGCAATTGCATTGGATTCATCTGCATCACGTACTTGCACAATTGCTCCTATATATGCTTACCCTGTTGAAAATGCTAAAATGCCTTTCTCTTTGGCCTTAAATTGTATTGGGTATTATACGATATGTATTATAGAATATTCATTCTTTAACAAATGCGCCTTCCTCAAAACGTTCTTCTTCTTTACCTGTGGCATAAATGCCATGAGCCGGAGTCCATAAGTAAATTCCCTAAACCGTCTAACAAACTCACGACAAGATATTCTACAATACATATCATATAATACCCAATGCAAAGTTAAGGGAACAGAGATATAGGCTAGTTATTATTTTCAACAGGATGAGCACATATAAGAACCGAAATGTGAGTGCGTGATGCAGATAAATGCAATGCGTATGCCTAACCTAGGCTACTTCCAAAACAGTATCATGAATTCCACGTTGAGAATTACAGAGTAGACTTGATGGCTTTGCTCACTTAACATATCCTAGCCTCGTTGCGAAAGGTAAACGCTCGCTTTGGCTACATGGCTCAACCGTTTTACTCAATGGAAACGGTGGGGGGGGGGGGGGCTCAACCAGTCTTATCCATCCTTATTTGCACCAGTCGATCCCACATTAAGTACTAGGCTACTCATTAAGTGTTCAACCCAAAGTTTAAATAAAGCTAGTGACGATCCCATGGTGCCTAAATCCTCTTTTTATAATAAAACCACCAATTTAATATCACATCTGGCAACCAGGGATGTCCTAGATCCACAACTACTAAATAATTGATTTCTATGTCACCCAACCCAATTAAAAATCAACCAATCAAATTTTGAGTAACACCATTACGTTCCCGTACGTTAAGCTCTCGTACACCAACGTTCCCGATCACGACGGCGTATGGCGGACGTTCGGCTCAAGATATAGCACGGCTCAAGACATAACACAGCTCAGGACATATATAACCCAAAGCCAATCATATCCAACACGATAATTTGAATGGCACCATTACATTTTCGTACATCAGCATTCCCGATCACTGCGGCATATAGCGAAAGTTCGGCTTAAGACGTGATACGGCTCAGGATGCACATGGCCCATAGTCTACATATCATTATAATAACCCAAATGGTACCACTACGCTCCCGTACGTTAGGTTCCCGTTCATCAGCGTTCCTAATCACAGCAGTGTATAGCGGCTATTCGGCTTAAGACGTAACACGGCTCAGGACGTATACAGCCCATTGTCAACACCCCCATCAACAAGGACTCTCTAATCATGATATTATTCTAAACCCTCCATCCTTATTTTAAATCCTCTAACCAATAATTTGCGCACAAAACCCAACCCATAAGATGCCCAAAGTGTAATGCATTGATGCTTATGGTACAACAACTCGTATCCTGAAGTACAACTTAACAATAGCATGGTATGAAAAAAATATGGCATGACGTACAAACCAATATAGCATAAAGTACAAGTCTTTTGAAGGTACAACTCACTAAAGTATAGAGTACAATCATTCGAAGCACAACCACAATTTAAGCGACATAAAATCAAATTCATCGGTATGAGTTCATTTTATTAAAAGCATCATTTTCATACACTAATTACTCACAAAGTTCATATAAAATTTACATACTCAAGTCTCATAAGTAACATCATTCAAACACTTAACAAATTTTAGATGCAAGTTTTAATTGCTAGTTTTAAATTTACGACAGCGTTCTGAAATACTTACACATAGATTTAATTTATGATATTTTAACACCAATTAGATAAAAATATTTTCAATAACTTTCATGTTTATCACTAAGGTCAATTTCTAAGGTAAAAATGTCATTTATTTTGTTTTAGTAAAAACGGTTCAGCAATTTACGGAGAAAAATATAAGAATTGAGCCTCTGTTGGCCACTGTTTTGGGGTATCAATTCAAGGGATATGGCTCTGATTTTTGGTAAGCTTCTAGCTTAAGATATCCCCTACCAGTTTCATGTTTTGACCTAGGGCAAGTTGTTTCTAAAAAAATTGAGATTTTGGCCAATTTATAAAGAGAGTTCAGTCAGCCTAAAAAGGGTCTGCATAGTGTGTTTTTAACAAAGAATGTTTAAAACCTTTTGGGTATCATCCAAAGGTATTTTGGGCTGATTGTTTCTGAGTAACTAGTTTAATATGTCATCTACAAAGTTCATGTTTACCACTTCTTGATTTGGCTTCTAAAAAGTTAGGTTTAGGTCCCACAAAAATGTGTGACAGAGAGTTCTGTCAGTCACTGAACCTCAATAGTGACTTTTGAAAGTGTTTTGACCCATCAAGACTTCATATTTTTTGCTCATATTTGGTGGACAGAAAGATAAATGTATCCTTTACAAGTTTTCTATTTTGACCTAAGCTCGGTTCTCATTCAAGGTGTAAGTATTAAAACTAAGTCCCACTTCTCTTTAACATTTTGAGCTTCAAATAAGGTAAGCAACTCCTTCAAACCCTCTGATGTTCTCCACCAAGATAATCCTCAATCCATCTCAATAACAAACCCTAAGATGATAAAACAAGAAATGGGTCAAAAAGGCGTCGTAGAAGAGAATTAGGGACTGTTCATGTATGAGTAAGCCATGTGTGTATTTGCATGTGTTTATTTTTGAGTTTTATGGCCTAAAAATATTCTGGAGTTTTGATTTGTGTAAGTTTATAACATGCATGCA
>JAOTRH010355003.1:0-28962 GCA_034768845.1 Heliamphora exappendiculata | reverse complement strand
TAATTTAATTTTTTTAAAAATAATTTTTTATTAAAATATTTTTAATTAATTATTAAAAATAAATAGTCTAATCAATAAAAAATTACATAAAAGAGAATGAAGATTATGTATAATTTTTTTTATAATAAAATTGATCAAAATATATTTTTTAATAAAATATTTTCTAACTATAATTCATACCTCTAAAAAATACATTAGAATTAATTTCTTCTATTCAATTATTAAATGATGTTTGTACTCTCCTATATATAAAATATGATTAATAAAAAAGACAATACATTAAAATAAAAAATAAATTAAATAAATTATAAAACTTTTAAAATAATCATTATTATAATTAAAATGCTTAAGATTTAAGAAATAAAACAAATAAAAATAAATCTCTTCATTATGTAGAGTTTGAAGAGACATGAAACGTTACGTGGTTCACATAATTTTGCATTTCTCCACATGTATGATAAAATAAATTTTTATATAATTATAACTTTCACACTCTAAAAAGAAAAATCAAACACTATGTGTAATAAATTATAAAATTTTCACAACTCCTCAAAATTTTCATTTATAAATAAAAAATTATTCAAACTATGTTTCTATCAAAGGCAACCAGAACAACAATTTAGGTGCCCTTTGGTAACGTTTATATTTTCTATATTTTATTTTTGTTTTTAAATTTTTAGTAAATTGTAAATAAAAATATGTTTGGTAATTATTTTTATTTTCAAAAAACTGTAAACAGTTTTTAAAATTTACAAAATTTTAAGAAATAGAAAAAATATGTTTTCACTTGTTTTGTAAACAAATTTTGACTGGATTCATCCGTAATCCCAAACTACCACTTTTCAAATATTTATGTTACCAATTATGTTTTTGTTTTTTTATAAACATAAACAAAAACATGTTTTTGTATTTCGTAAACAAAAAACAGAAAACTGTAAACGTTACCAAACGGCCCTAAATTTTTAGTTTTCAGATATGAATAAAATATTTTCTAACATAATAGTAATCAACTTTTATTTAAAAAAATGATATATTTTAAATTGTCACATAATACAAAAAAATTTATATTAAAAAATAATTAATTTAATAATTTTTATCGATAATATTTCTTCAATAAAACAAATTTATTTTTTGTGAAGAGAGATAATGTTTTTTGAAGACAAAAAAAATGATTGCTGATAAAAAAAAGAGAAAAAAATGAGGAGAGAGATAGTATTAAATGAAAAAATATGTGATACTTTTTTAAACTAACTGCATTAAATGAGAAGAGTGATGATATTTTTAAAAAATGGTACTTATTGCCGTTAGATGTAAATTTGGATAATTTCAACTATTGAATAAAAAATATGATGTGTCATAAGATCGCTCTGTTTTGTAATATAAATTGGTAAAAATCAATATTTTAATACAACGTCTTCTAGTTATAACCTATACCTTTAAAAAATATTTTCGAATCAATTTTTTCTACTCAATTATTAAAGGGCTTTTGCACTCTCTTGTACATAAAATGTGATTAGTAAAAAAATAAAATATTAAAATAAAAACAAATTAAATGAATTATTAAAATTTTAAAACAATCATTATTAAAATTAAAATGCTTAAGATTTAAAAATAAAACAAATAAAAATAAATGCCTACACTATGTAGAACTTGAATATTAAATTAGAAAGTATCTAAAACCTCCTCATAAGTCAATCCATCAACCAATCAAGTTTTCACAAGAAAAAATTATTTTTTTAATTCAAAATCTTAATTCAAACCACTCACAGAAAAAAAAAAAAAAAAAAAACGAAAGACAAATATTGAAGAGATATAAAAAGTTACGTGGTTTACATAATTTTTTCTTTTTTCATGTGTATAATATAATAAATTCTATACAATTATAATATTTACACTCCAAAAATAAAAATCTTATACTATATAGAATAAATTATAAAATTTATATAACCGCCTCAATATTTTCTTTTTGTAAATAAAATATTTACTTTTATAAATAAAAAATTTATTCAAAACCAAATCTCTATCTAAAGTAACCAAAATAATATTTTTAATTTTTAATTTTCTGATTATAAAAACAACAATTTTAATTTTTAGTTTTTAGATGGAAAGAAAATATTTTCCCAAAAAAATAGTAATTAATTTTTGTAAAAAAAAGATATATTTTAAGTTGTTACATAATATAAATTTTTTATATTAAAAAAGAACTAATTCAATAATTTTCTATTGAAGGTAATAAAAACACATTTTCAGCACAAAAAAAAAATTTTTAGAAGGAAGAAAAAATTCTTAAAAACTTTGTTTTATTTTTTAAAAAAAAAATTTCAAAACATTAAAAAATTTCTTTCAAAAAGTTTCAAAACTATAAAATATTTTGAAATTGTATTTTTTGTAAAGAGAGGTAATATTTTTTTAAGAGAGAAAAATAAAGAGAGAGAAAGTATTAAATGAAGAGAAAAATAATATTTTTTCAAATCAACTGCATTAAATGAGAAGAGATATAATAATTTGAACTGTAGAATTAGAGTTGTATAATAAATTCTACCCTCTAAAAATAATTTATATCTAGGATATTTCAAAAATATAAGCAGATAGATATATACATTTATATATATATATATATACACACGTGCATAATATAATAATTTCTCATAATTTCTGAAGTCTATGGCTGCCGAACCATCTTTAAATTTTATTTTATTTTGTTTGTATAGACCAATCAATCCAGATTATTGGCCATTATAAAAAAATTTAATTAAAAATGACAAGAAAAAGATGAAAAATTACCAGCTATTAAAAACATGTCAAAGATTACGCTCGAACTTTGCTATTGTCGTGGCCCTCAAATTTTCCTTCTTTACATTAATTCAGCTATTTAGCTCATAGAATATATATATATATATATATATAAACTTATATAGGTATTTATAGAGATATAGATAATGTATTCATAGTAGTTTTTTATTATCTTTGAAACTCTAACTCAATTATGCATTCGTATCCTATTTGGTTAGAAATTTTAATAACAAGCAATATTCTTTTATACTTAATTAATTTTATCTCTATTTTAATAATTATTTAGAACTTATTTATTTTTTTATCTTTTTTTTTCAAATATGTTATTTAGATCTATAATTTATTATATATAGAATAATTCTTACAACTAAATTTATCACTTTTAATATATCAAGTACGGTACTTATAAATAAATTTGTCTGTATTAAACAAATATTAGTTAACTTTATCCCTTATGCATAAATTTATCTCGTACATATAATTTTTTTTTCTTCATAAAAATGTTTGCAGACAAATTTTTCTTAATGAAAATGCTCATATATAAATTTATTAGTTAAAAATAAATATTAGTTATATGTTAGTTTATCTCAAGAATAATTTTTATATATAAATTTATCACTTTTAATATATCAAGCACGATATTTATAGATGAATTTTTTGTATTATACAAATGTTGTTTAAGCTTATCCCTTACAGACAAATTTATCCTTTAGAGATAAATTTATCTCAACAAAAAATATTTACAGATAAATTTATCTCTTATAATTAAATGCTTATAGATAAATTTATATGTTGTAACTAAATTTATCTAGATGCAAACAGATAAATTTATTTATAATTTTAATAGTCATCAAAATTGGTGGTTAGAAGTACTTGGAGTTGGTGGTTAGAGATTATAAAAAAAGCGTTAGAATTGGTCATTAGAAGTTGTCAAAATTAGTCGTTGGAAAGTCACTGAAATTGGTGATCGAAAATTGCCGAAGTTGATCGTCAAAGCTCGCCAAAAGTGGCTACTAAAGCCCATCGGCGGTCGCAAAATATGAGGTGGAGGGAGAAGGTGTTGATGTAAAAGGTTGAATATTTAGAATTGTAAGAATATTTTGATCCAATTTTGCACAAAAGATTTTAAAAGTCAAAGAATTTTTTGTTTAGACCTAATGTTGTATGAAATATTAATTGTGAACTTTACACTAAAGCCCCTATTTATTAATTATATAATTCTTTTTATAATTTATAAGAAACAATTAAAACATTTGTGATTTTTACTGTTATTGTTATATATTATGAATATTTTATTAAATAAGTATATATTATAATGTTATTATTTAAAATATTTAATTATATTATTATTATTGAATGATTACTCTTATTTTAAGTTGGTCTTTTGCTTGATGTGTTAACTATAATTTTTTTCTTAAAAAAATGTAATAGCTATATTTTCTTAAATGTTAGAAACTAATTTAAGAAAAGAACTGTAAAATTTTATAATTTTATAATTCGTTAAATTACCTAAAACGGTTGAACCCTCCAAAATAATTTACTCAATCCATTAATTTTGCCGATGACTGTGTGTTGGTAGCGACTTGAAAAAAATTTCACCCATAAAAGATGAATTGCTTAAAAAAGAACTTAATTCCTCTCAATGTTAACAAATAGATTTTGTCATGTAACTAGAATTATCAAAACTAGAATCAGGTTTTTGGCCCATTACTAGACTACCGCTATTTGTTTTGTTTTGTTTTGTTTTGTTTTATTTTGTTTAAAGGTCTTTTTTTATGTTTTCTTGTTTTTTTGGTTTTTGTTTTTGTTTTCAACTTACAAGTCTTCAATCAATGGGAGAGAGTCATTTTATACAAACCTTAGTCCAGACCAGTCTAGTGTAAGGGCTTTTCTGTCAATTAGACTGGACTTCTCCTAGGTGGACTGGATAAGAAACTGAACTAATGGAACAAACCTTTCATTTATTTATTTATTTGAGGGAGGAGAGCATAGCCCAACTCATCAGAAAACTGAAATGGTTTTGATGTAGATTTTGACTAAAATTTTTTTTATGAGGATAAATGGTAAAGAAAAATGAGAGGAAGTCTCTTAGCGTAAAGGGTACTCTCAGGTTTTTTATCACCCGAAAGTCTCTTAGCGTAAAGGGTACTTTCAGGTTTCTCATCACCCGAAAGTCTCTTAGCGTAAAAGGCACTCTCAAGTTTCTCATCACCCGGGGTTTGAACCCCGACCACACCTCTCTCAGGCCACTCTCCTCCTTTGTAACCAAAAGGAAAATGACATTTAACATTTTACTTTCCATCTTTGAATATTTTTAAACTTTTTATTAAAATTATTCAATTTTATAATTCCTTGCAGAGAAAAGAATTTAAAAAGTATAAAAGTTTGTATTAAAATTAAAAAGAAAATTACAAAAAAAAAATAGATTAAAAAAAGTTATCCACAATACACACACATATCGGGCTTTTGTAGAGATTTGAGTTTCATCAAATCCTATTTAATAAGAAAAAAAGGCACAATGTACTTTTTTTTTCTATCCAAAAAAGTATGAGGTAAATTACTATATATTTCTGTAGTAAAATAATCAAGATTCTTAATCTTTTATTGAAAAGTAGGATCATGAAGTTGTTGATTTATATTTATTATAAAAATTTATTTTGATAATGAATTTAAATAATTTTTTATTTAAAAATTTAATTTTAATTTCATTAAGAGATTTAGTTTATAGATTAATGATAAATGAGAAGTAAACTTCATGACCTGTATAACTACTTGAGACTTTTTTAGAATCAATTTTACTGATAAGCATTAACAAGTTCAGAAATAGGGTTTCTAAAATAACTTGTTGTTATAGATTTTGAATCAAAAGAAAAACTGTTGGTAGGCAGATACTTTGGTTACATATGAAAACCGTAAGTAGTTTGTACTGTATTTGCATACGGGTACCACTAGTTGCAGTTAATGATTGTGTAATTTTTTCAAAGTATTGTGTTGACACAATACCTTCTTGTACACAATTCATATCAGCGTCACTATCTACTAATAGTATGTTCTTTATTAATCACAAGATTAATTTAAATATATCATTTCTAATGAGTAACCTTCTAGAAAATGTTAAGGAAGAGAGATAACTCTTCAGAATTATTAAGAGAATTAATCTCCTTATTATTCTGGTTATCTTCCGGGTGTTTGGAACTATTTACTTTAATTGTTTAACTTTTATTTTTAAAAATTTTATTTCTTTATTTAAATCATGGATAGTTATAGATTTATCATAACTTTCATCCATACGATATAATATTGCTTGTAGACTATAACTCTGATTAAAAGTAGAGACAACATTATCAGGCTTTGATGATGTTGAAGTTTGAGTTAACGAAAATTCAAGAAATTTTTGTTTCGCAGTTGGATCTTAGATGTGTTCTAAAACATCGAGCATATTCTGTTGATTGCTAGTAAGAACATTTAAATCATTTAATTCACAAATGGCTTTCTAGCAATTACTAAAAAAAATTTCTTCAGTAAGTTCATTCATAGAACACTTACCTTTACAGTTAGATTTATTTTTTACAGATGATAGTTCAGATAAAAAAGAGGAAATGATATCTTCAGTCGAAGATTCAGATTCAGACTCAAAGTACTATTAAGTAATAATTTACTTAATTGTAATCTTAAGTTTTCATCTTAAAGCTCATTTAACTTTTTCTTAGTCAAACATCTATTAACATAATGACCAATTTTGCAACATTTGTAACAGCGAGCATCAAATCTAGATTTTATTTTGTTTAATGATGTTCTTTTTTTATATTTTCCTTCAGAGGAAATTTCAAGTTTAGATTTGAAGGTATATTTCTTTTTAGGTTTATACTTCCTAGCAAATTGTTGGCAAAATGCCCCAATTTTTTACTTACTGGTGAGGTTATGTTTTTTGGAAAGATATTATAATTTTATATCATTACAAATACTAAGACCCACTTGGGTACAGACACTAATGATATGTTCATAGGTATATTGATTATATTGTATGAAATGGCCATCATGTTAGTCTTTAAACAAGTTCTAACATCTGAACCTTAGTATTTTCAAAATGCTAATACTAAACATATCATCTCACTTTCCATGGAGGATTTACAATGGTACCAAGATCCTTGATTCCTCAAGAAATGTTATTTTGGAAATCAGAATTATACTGTTTTTGAAGGTCGACATCGTTTCGTTTATGAAGCAATATTAACTTAAACAGGAACTGTATAGATTGTTCACAATCATGTGAACGCTTCCGATTCGAAATATGCTATAACACATTCCAAGTGTTATATTGTCCGTGTCTTGAATCCACGAGCCTGGGGTCTTGATCCCTTTTGTGCTAGAACCCTTAAGTTGAACGGACAAACATATAATTACTGGAATTATGTCAATACTTGGCATTTATACTTTTATTATTAGAATCCCATCCGCAAATATACATGATTATTTACCATGAATCCAGAGATTCCTTCTTCTTCCTTTGGGTTTTCGCCACGAATTTTTTCCTAGTAGCAAAAAATGGGGCCGGCCATAAAGGTCCTCCATTCATCTATACATGAGTCATATCCTTTATGCCTTAAACATCATCCTTACCTTTCTTTTACCAAAGCAACCATTGTTTTTGGTAAACCTAACTATAAATAGAATCCAATTGGAAAACATTTATTATACTTCTTCACCGAGTTCCAATTTGCTTAGATTTAGCGTTGGAGTTTAAAATGTGATCTGGATAAATTTGAATGTCCTACTCTTCAAAGGACATTCTTTTTCAAATGGTGAAAAAACTTTAGCACTGCCAAAGCCCTCATCAAAATAACTAAAACTACTACTGTCCAAGATGCTATTTAGGCCCAGGCCCAACAAGCATCTCCAACCCCAACTATAAATATGGATAATTTGGGTCTCCTTATTATGCATACCCTTAAAGCCTAATATCCAACCCTAATTGAAGCCCAACTATCTATTAGAATGTTAAAAATTATGAAATTCAACTTCATATCTGCAACTACCTAGAGTGACCAGTCTATGACTTCTTTTACTTCATCTGAAGCAGAGGATACTAACCAATTCACATGTTTGGCTGGTGAATATCAAAATCTAAATGAAGAAGATCTCATTCCTCTTGAAGATTATTGGAATTCTCTCATTGGGATTGTTCAAGAAAAGGCCACCACATCTGGTAGTAACAAAGACAAGAAGATTGTTTAAAACAAATCTTCTAAGATCCCTATGATCAACTTAATAATAAAATAGGAGTTTACTCCGTGGAATTGCTAACAATTGATCATTTGGCATCTTCCTTTTGCATCTTTCCTCTGGGATCCATCTGCATCAAAAGTCAACATAAGACAAATTAACAACAGTTCTTTGTTTGCCATTGTTAACTACGTTATCCAGCCGACGCATAAGGACAAAGGTTCATAGTGCCTTGTCTACTACTTTTAACTATCAAAACGCTGCCAACACAAGACGATAAAGGCGACTTCTGCACATTCACGTGATGCCCTAATTGACTCCACTCATTTAAGGACACCTGTCATCCACTGACGAATCTAAATGAAAACTTTGAAGTCCGCATAGTTCTTAGGCTTCAATTTTCCTTTTTGTCTAACCCTTTGTTCAGATTTAAGCTTTTTTCTCTACCCTTTCTCTCCTCTTCCTTTGTAATAATTTCAAGTATAAATAAAAGGTCTATATTTGGAAATAAGATCCGTAGAAGAATATTTTGAAGTAAGATCCGTAGAAGAATTATGTCTTCATATATTTGGTATTAGAGCCATAAGCAGGTATGTCCTGCTAAGTATCTGTATACTTATATGATATAAGTATTGGTATTTTTAAATATTTTTTTGTTATGATATTTATTGTTGTTGTTTGGTTATAGGACATCATCCAAGTCGTGTTTAGCTAAGTTGTAAAGCTCATTTACCAAGATGGTTGGGCAACCGGAGATACCTATAAATTGTTGACAGATGTATAACCAAAATACAATTATAAGTATCTTAACTTAGTTACTATTTATCAAAGAAGTATGAGAAAAAATTAATACATTTAACATATAAGTATATTTTCATGCATTATGCTTTCTCGTTTTAAGTTAGATAAATCTATAAAAAAGTACTGAAATCGTTAAGTTCTCACAAACTCACCAATTTAATAAATGGGCTATACCTTCTATAGAATCAAAATTGATATGCAAGGTAAGTTTATTTGATTTTAAGAGTCAAAAAGCTATAAAAATACTTGAACAATCTATCTACTTAGATAATTAAGAACAAACTCTTCAAATTATTAGTTTAAGAGACATACAAGCCTATTTGCATACAAGCTTGTTTGTATAAATATCAATATTTACATATTGGTTTGATTCAAATATCCCTTAAACCTTTAACCCTTTTAGGAGTTAATGGTAGTATTAATGCAATCTTAAGAGATGGTAGATGTAATAATTTTGTTTCATCTTTTATGGGTATTTCAAAAATTAGTTTATGTCATGGATCAATCTATTTTAATGTTTATCCGAATTTAAATTTATCGTTATCATATGCAAATCTTTTTGATGTTGTAACTTTAAATTTATAAACGCGTGATTTTGATTTTCTTTCCGAACCAGTCTATTATAAAATAATGAATACTTTATATCTGAACGCTATTTTACGTAATGACCATAGCAAATTCACAGTGATTGAAAATAACATTTTAACCACACAAATTGTTATACCCCGTTTAATCCAGTGGGATGAAATCAAGTTTATCACAAAATAGACTATTCCTAGGACAGTAATGCCTCAACCATTTTTAGATAGTAATGCTGATCAAATTGTCTGAATGCTTCAAGAGATATTGAAATCTCCTTTACAGGTCCAAATAATGTTTTAACTAGAAGTACCTCTTCAAGAAGACCTCTTAGTTACCATATTTCATATCTCAGTCCAGTAGACTTTTAAATTATGAATCTACAACATCAAAATTACCTGATAAAACGACTACTATAACTGACTTAAGTCAAAAACCTAGATCGACATCTGAGTATTTTTTAACAGGTCTTAGGATGTCAAAATAACAAATTCTACATGAAATTTATTCTTCACCAACTGAAGATGTGCCTCAACGAGCATCACCAACTATCTCATAAATGAGTTTTCATATACAATTTTTATAAATTTTACATCAAACTCTTTTCTTCAACATATCATTAGTAAAGAAATTCATAGCCCAACTCACATTGAGTTTAGGCAGCGATTTTCTCCACCTATAATAAAGATCAAAGAAACATTATTTAAAATGTTTTCTATAAGGATCTTGAACAACAATAGAAAGCTATTTTCTTTAGAAATTGGTTTGATCAATAGTCTCAAGATGAGTTTTGTATTACTGTTATTTACTATCATAAAAAGGTTTGGACTAAACTTGATGGCACCTCTGTGACCTCAGTTCATCCACTAACTAATCATATCCAAATTACTTCTAGTCCTAAACCATTGGAAACAAATCCATATATTTCTTTGGATGATAACAACAACATTTTAATTGTTGCCAAAATCCAAATGAAACAATTAAATTTTACTAATTTAAATTTTTAAACAATTAGTAATCAACTTAATCGTATAGAAAAAAACTTAGATGAAATGTTAATTCATTCTCGTTATCCTGTTATGTCTAAAACATTATGAGATGAATAGACTTCTTTACAATCGTCACGCCCTGTTTCTGAATTTAAATTATCCAGTCAAAAATGGATAATAAATTTGCTGAAATATTAATCTCAAAATTAGGATCTTTAAAATTAAAAAAAAACCTAAAAAATATATTAATGCTTTAAACCAATCATCTGATTATATAACTTTACTTTTGAATCAGAATCTGCACTTGAGAAAGATAAAATTTTAGCTCAGATCTAAGATCTCTAATCTTTATTTACTACTCAAGTAAATAAGATTGAATATGAATCTATGGGTGCTTCTAGTTATATACAGAAGACCCAGTTTCTAACAAATTCAAATAAAAGAAGAAGATCGATACAAAACTGCATTTATAGTTTTTTTTGATCATTTCGAATGGAATGTAATGACATTTGAACTCAAAAATGTACCATCAAAATTTTAGAATATAATGAATGGCATATTCACACCGTATTTTAAATTTTATATTGTTTACATTGATGATGCTCTTATCTATTCATCATCGATGGATCATCATTTTAAACATATGAAATTTTTTAAAAAAGTGATACATAAAAATGGTTTAATTAGTTTTGCACCTAAAATAAATAGTTTCTTACAACAGTTAGAATTTTAGGTCATAATATAAACTAGTACTATCATACCCATTAACTGTACTATTGAATTTGCATTTAAATTTCTTGGTGAACTAAAAGATATACATATACATATACATATATATATATATATATATATGCTTGCTTTCGTACATGAAAAAATATATATAACAAGTTTATTTTTGTATGTTCGTATTTAGTTGTTGTAGAAGAACGTAACGTTTTAATTTTCTACATTCATATTTAGTTGTTGCTGAAAAACATAAATTTCACGATGATAATTTTTTTTTGTGAATAGCATTTTCTTAGAAAATAGAACCTGTAAAACATAAAAGTTATGCATTAAAAAAAATTAAAAACTATTTTTTGTTAAGTTTTTAAAAAGTAAACAAGTAATGAATATTAATTGTATTATATTTTTTTTTCTTTTTCTTCACTTCATCTTTTTAGTAAATTATTTTTTTATATACATTACAAAGAAATTAAAAATTAAATTTTTTATTACCATTTGTACAAATTAAACAAGTAACAAAAAAAAATTTTGTTTGCCTTTTTATTACTTTTCTTTTCTCATAAATTATTTTTTATATAATTTCTTACGACTTGAACAAAACTTTTAAAAAATATTTAATAAAAAAGCTATTATCGTAATCTTCAAAGTAAACTAATGCAGAAAAGCCTTATTGAGAGGTTTATCCGTTTTATGTATGCTGACAAAATGTGATTTGGAAAGAGTCCAAAATGTCATATCAATTGGACAAGATTTGTGGGATCAATGTTGCCTCATGCCATCTTCCGAAAATTGTGGGGGGATTGGCCATTACGAAAATGATGTTGCTTATTATCAAAAAATCTATTTTTAGGTTTACGATGTATACTTTATAATATAAATTTATAATTAAATTTATAAGAATTCGTAACAAAAAAATTATATAATTTATAATTCATATTTGTTTTTGATTGAACATGTCAAATATTTTATAATTTTAACTTAACATTTATAATTTCAACCATAAAATTTTATAAGTAGATATTATATATCTTAAAAAGATAAAATGTGTATTGAAATTTGCCCCAAAAAATGACCATTTGTACCTGCATCATTATCACATATTGTCTGATTTTATAAAGGGTAGTCACTATTCCAATAATTCACGCTTATGATTCAATGGTAAGCATAGTATTTTTTATAATAATTTTACCTTATTTAGACATATAATAAGTGATTACCTAATAGATTTAATTCCTCTTTGTGTTTTAAAAAAAAAAGAAATTAAAGTTAATATTTTTTTCCTTACTTGCGATGGGTTCACTTTGATGATCCGAACTGATCATGTTATAAATTTTATCAGAAAGATCGTACAGATTAGAAATCATGTAGATCAAAAATTCATAACTATATGTTTGGATTGTGTTGATTTAAAAAAATGTATATATAATTTATTATTATAATCATCTCGTTGTTCATTGTTTTAGTATCAATGTGATCGGAGCATTTAGTTATTAATATCTTATCAACTTAACTTCTTGTATGAATAATTTTTTTGACAAATTCTATAACACGAATAGTTCATATAATCAAAATGTGCTACCATAAATTTTATGCAGAAATAAAAATTTCTCGAGGAGCCAAATTCTTAATATTATAGGCTTAGAATTTTAGGTTGAATAAAAAATTTCGTTATAATATCAAAATAAAATGCATTTCACAACACAATTTTAAAAATCTCAAACAACATATTTTTTTAAAAAATTGCATGATAATAAACTCAATCAAATAAATGTTACATGCGTCAAAGCTAAAAAATAATTGTACGTGAAAGGGTGTTAAATAATAATCTCACACGATTTGGATGTATAATTGATGATAAGTTAAAAAACTATGTTTGCGCATAAGCGATGGGATAATTAGCCGTGAATTAAACCTAGATTGCAAGCTAGCGTAAGAAATAAACACAAACCACACAAGAAAAAGACACAAAATTTTTATGTGGCAAATCCTAACTCGAGTAAAAATCATATGACAAGTTTAGATCCAATTAAATTAAACAATATCACATTGAATTTTTACAAGAACCAACTTACAGATTCTGTTAAATCCACAACTATACGACTTAAGTTGAATTTGCTAAATTCACGTGTACTGTTCCTTCACTTAATCACCACATGATTGAATTTACCATGCCTTTTGCTTTGGAATCCTCTAAAGGATTTGAAGTTGAAACTTCAATTCAGATTTTCTTTATTGATGAGCCGCCTATTGTGCCTCTTAAACCTCTAGAGTTTTCTTTATGGCCTCACTATTTTTAGCACTCCTCTAGCTGCTTATATATAGACTTTAGGATTTTCTCTTATAGAAGTAAAGTTTCTTCTTATATAAATAAGGTCTTAAGAGTTATAATAAGCAACATATCTTTATTTTACAAGGTCTCACCAACCTGAGTGATTTTGAATACAAAAAAAGAAAAGAATGCAAAAAAAGTAAAAAAGAAATCTACTCGTTATCATCTGACTGCTTGAGCGCTCAATCTTCTGTGACTACGTATGATGTATCAGTTCGATAGATCCTGATCCAAACTTTATGTAATTGAATTCATATCTCAACAAGACACTCTCAAACTATTCTATGAACTTATTACAACTCAAATAAATAAATACAACTTGATTGACTTTTATCTAAGAGATTCTCAAAATAATCCAAAATTTTAAAACCTAACAATAACTCCATTTGACTATTTCGTGACAAAATACAAAACTGAGCTAAACAACCTGGAACTTTAATCAACATTGGAAATCATGGACAATTGAATTGTAATCCTATAAACTGGAAAACAATTACAAAAATATACTAAGTGAAAAGCATGCGAGGCAAAAACATGTTACAAACATAAATATTAGCAATATATATTTTCTTCTCTATAGTAATATATCTCTGCCTTAGCAACATGGATTTCCCTTCCTTTGTCGCGAATTGACAAACACAAACATGATATGTATTGAGCAATATTAAAATTGAGTTGTACAGAATTCTCTCACATATATTATTTATAGGCATAGCGCCAATATACAAGTAAATAAGATACACAATATTTGAATTGGTAAATAAATCAAATCTAAATCAAGATATAGATAATATTTATCCAATACACCTTTTCAAATTGATGGTGTACGAATCGTGAGGGTGTATTTGCTATGGAAAGATTGTCAAATTGATGGTGCATGACTCGTGACGGTCAGTTTGTTATGGAGAAATTGTAAGCAGGACGACAGGTGATGCTTGGTCATAATGTCAGTCACTTGATCTTCAGACAAGATAAAACATATAGATAAGTCTTTATGAGCAACCTAATCATGAACAAGGTGGAAATTGAGTTCCACATGCTAAGTGTGTATGTGATAAATTGAATTTGCAGTGGGATAGGTGGTACCGACATTATCACACTAAAATGTTAGGGCCATTGGATGAGAGAGGCCAAGATCAAAACACATTGACTAGTGCCAGGAAATTCTAGCAACAATCTTCTAATGCTTTTTACTCCAATTCCTTCAATGGTCGTGCAACCATGCGTTGTTTGCATGAACACCAAGAAATGAGATTGTTGCTAAAGAAAAATTGTAGAGTCACTCATAAACTGATACTCATCAGGAGATCCACCCTAGTCAGCATCTGGGTAAGCTTGTAAAGTAAGGGAAGAATCTTCAAACAATAATAAGTCACAGTGAATGGTGTTCTCGAGACATCTAAGAATGCATTTGATAGCACTCAAGTGAATGTCCGATGGGGTATGCATAAATTGACAAGTTTTCTTTACCGCAAAGGCAATGTTAGGACGTGTCAATGTGGATATTGAAAAGCTCTGACAATTTGACAATACTGCGAAGGATTGGAAAGTAGTGTGCCATCTATTTTGAAAACGGTAGTTGTAGTAGAACATGGAGTGAGAGTGGGTTTTCAATTTTGCATTCCAACTTTATAGAGAAGGTCAATGATGTACCAATGTTGAGAGACATGCAAATCAAGAAAGGTATGAGTTGCTTCAATACCTAAGAAATAATAAACTCGAGCAAATTTTACGAGAACAAAGTTAGAGTTAAGCGTGGAAATGATGTTGGTGATAGAGGAAGTCTGATAGATGATGATGAGAATATCTTCCACTACCATAAGATAAATTGAGGGTATTCTCATGTTGATAGATGAACATTGAGGTATCAGACTTTGACGCTTAAAAACCATGAGATAATAAAAAATAAGAGAGCCGAGTGAACTATCAACGCAATACTTTTCTTAGTCCATAGAGAGGTTTACAGAGTTGACACATATAATTGGGATGATTGGAGTCTACAAAGATCAATGGTTAAGCCATGAAAACTAGTTCAGAAAAAAAAATATTGAGAAAGGCATTGTTGACGTTAAGTTGATGGAGGGGACAACCAAGATAGGTAGTTCTAGAGAGAATTGTACGACTGGTGGTAGGTTTGGAAACTAGACTAGAAGTTTCAAAATAGCCAACTCCAATTCTTAATGAAGGCTTTAGCAAGAAGGCGACCTTGTAGTGCTCAATGCTACTATCAGCTTTGTATTTAATGTAATAAATCCATTTGTAACTGACAACATTATGTGCAGTGTTAGAAGGGCTTAGTGTCCATGTTTGATTTCGTAAAAGAGCATTCAATCTCACAAGACATTTATGCTGCCAATGAGGGGGGTTTGAAGCTTCAGTATAAGAGATGGGTTCAACATAGTCTAGTGGAGAAAGTGAGGAGGAGGTATCTGTTAAAAAGGTCTGAGGATGAGATGGGTGCATAGATAAAGTTTCATAGGATGGGCACACTAAGGAGGTGGAACAACTGAGGACGAAATTGGATTTTGTTGGTTAAGATCAACTACAAAGTGAATACAAAGTGAAGATAAGGATAAGGGAATGCAATTTGCAACGGAGGGTGCTATAGACACCTCAATTTGACCCCGCTGAGTCTTAGGTTTATCTAGTTGAGTCCGATAATGAAAACCAAGTGGAATGACATCTCCGCACGATCACCGGAAAACAATCCAAGTCCAGTACTCCGTGAAATCAAACTACTAGATCACATCTTTTGAATTTTGAGGCCGCAACTTTCAAAACCTTGTGACCTGATTGTTCACTGGGCCAAGCAATTCACTCGCAAACTTTGAACCTCACGACCGTTCTATATGTTGTTGCGATCGCAAGAAGAATCTCTCGAAAACCCTAGCATTTGTTACGGTCGCAACCACCAACCACACAGTCGCAACCTTTGAAGGTGGCGATCGCAAAATTGTTGAGCCTAGTCTGAGCATCGAACGTGATAGCACCTCATTAGTTAGCATGCTCTATATAAACGTACATTTGGTACGATTTTAGAGGATAGACCTTTTGCTGACGTCAGCATACTATTGCTTTATCAAGTACAATTCTCGAGTATGCCGGTACTCTGTCGTATTCCCGACTCACACCCCAACCCATATTATCGCTCAAGCTTGACTTATATACTGAAATTGGATTGCTACTCGAGGATCGAGCTAAGTATTCTGCGTTCCATGACTCGAGGGCTCCTCTAAATAGTCGCGTGTCAAGTATTCTGTTGGAACCCCGACATTTCTCTCCTCACACTTTCTACCTCCGTGGGGAGGTTGGGTTTTATTTTTGATATTAATTGCTAAATTGCCTATAATTGTCACTAGGTTTAATTATCATGTATTAACTTGATTATTTTGATTAGTAGGATTGCGAACATGTTTACTCTTTAGATTTAATATCACTAGATTTAATTATCTTGTTCGTTAAATTTGAAAGCATGCTTAATTGTAGAGAATTTGATTAACTATCATTGCACTTTAATCAAAGCAGTCTCAGTTATACTCTGCATATACTGTATACTAGCACCCTAACATACTGTCCACCAAAAAGTGCTTACATTCCTTGCAGTTGCAATATCCTATTATTGCGGTCGTGGCCAAAATGCACTAACATGTTTACGGGGTATGATTTTGATCCTCACGACCGCAAGCTTTTTGACTATTGGACATTATCACACATTATGTTGTGATCTTTCTTTTGTTTTCATCCCCAAAAGTCACATTTCTCCCAGGGTATTCCTCAAAAGAGACAAACAAAGATTTATCCCCGGTTATATGTCTTGAACACCCACTATCCAAGTACCACAATGAAGTATCATGACTTTACAAAGCAGTGTGAGCAATAAGGTAAACACTTTTTTTTATTTTTCAAAAATGTTGGTGAAATTGCTTAGTGAAAAACTCGACTTCTTATGAGTTATCTTTTTTATTCTTAGGTGTAGGGGGTTGAGGAAACTTATGACTCGGCCTAATGGGCTCCATGTTTCTAAGATGAAAAGAACTACCAACAACTTTGACCAAGTGGTGTACTTTATCAAAAAGGTGGGAGAAAAGTTTGGCAATGTCATTAAGATGATCCAAAAGATAGTTATCATGACTAGCCAGATGAGCTTTGGGTTAATGCATAGGTTTTTCCAAGATGGATGGACTATTCAGAGGACTTCTAGAGACTTTCTTGTTCTTAAACTTAAAGAATTTAGGCCTTATGTGACCTAGAACACCGCAGTGATGACATGCAGGCACACCTTTTTTATATAGACAAGTCTCTCACTCTTGATACCTAGACTAAGAGAGATGGATGATGTGGAAATGCTAGAGGTACTAACAAACACAACCTTCTTAGGATCACATGTAGTCTTAGGTTTCAAAGATTGTGGGTTTAAGTACCCTAGATCACTCTTATTTCTAAAAGAAAAATGCAACTTAGTGATCTGAGAAGCCGCTTCACTTCTCTTCATCATGGAGCTAGAATCAGATAGGTCTTTCTCAAGTTCAAGAATCCTAGACTTAGCAACTGTCAACTCACCTAGGTATTCAAGTCTCTCTTTCTCAATGTGAGCAAACTTATCAGACAAGTTCGCTTTGTGAGTTAAGATCCTCAATTTCTATGGTCTTTTCACTCATTTCACTTTTCAGAAAGCTCATTTCCTTCTCTAGAGTTCTAAATTTCACCTTAGTTTTTAGTTTATCTTTTTTGAGTTTTAGACACTCTTTGACAAGTTCATCATAAGCTTCATGGATAGATTTAATCTCATCATCATCATCATTACCCTCACCTTCTTCACTAGACTCATCTAGGAACTCGGTGGCTAGAGATTCACCTTGGGCACAAGTTACATGGGAGGAGTCACTATCGATGGAAAAACTAGAATGGTCCGAAGATCCTATAGTGGTCACTAACACACCAAAGTTGAATTTATCGACTTTATTCTCGAACTCACACTCATTCGTTTCTTCATCTTCACTCCCATCATTCCAAGTGACTGTAAAGCTCTTCTTTTCCTTCTTTTGTGGGTGTTAGCACACTCGGCTTGAATGTGACCAAACCCATGGCATTCATGGCACTGGATCCCTTGGGATTTCTTGAAACTAAATGAGGTACTTCATTTGTCACTAACACTTGGATTGAACTTTTTGATAAAAAAAAGACAACTTTGGAGAGGAAGGATTGGAATTATTTTCCTTATTGAACCTAGTAAACTTCTGAAATGTTTTAGCAAGCATGGCCAACTCTTTTTCGTCAACATCCTCTTCTTCATCATTGCTTTCAGGGGTGTCAACATGGGAAGATTTCAAGGCTATGCCTTTGGTAGAGCTATATGAGATTTTCTTAGAGGACAGGTGGTTGATTTCATAGGTTTGGAGTTTTTCTACCAGTTCTTCAACCTTTATAGAGTCAATGTCATGACTCTCTTATATGGCGGTAACTTTAGTCCTAAACTTCTCTGGTAGGGACCTAAGAATTTTATGGATAACCTTAGAAGATGAGAGATAATCTCCTATACCAAAAAAGGAATTTGCAATCTTACTAAGTTTGCCATAAAATTGGTCAAAGTTCTCATGGTCGGTTATATGCAACTCTTCAAACCTAATGGTCAACATTTAGAGTTTAGAGGTCTTCACAATTTGAGTGCCCTCATGCGTGACTTATAAGATTTTTATGCCTCTTTAGCAGTGTCACACTGTGAAATACGACTAAATTCACTCGGACTAAGGGTATTGTGAATAGCACCTAAAGCCTTATAGTTGAAGTCGGAACACTCATTGTCAACTTGGGTCCACTCGGTGTCGGTTTTCAACCTATTAACTTTGGTAGTGGCATCTTCAATAGTGGGGGTTTCATATCCGTAGATAATAGATCTCTAAATTCTAATTCCCATTGAATTTAGGAAAGCCTTCATCCTTGCCTTCCAATAGGGATAGTTATTTTCATCAAATAGGGCGGCCTAGTGGTAGAGGTACCCTCTCTATCCAATTCTGAGGTCATGGCTACTAAAGGATCTAACTCTTGCGGTTAAGACAACTACGAGACGATCTAACTGTTATACCAATTGAAATAGATAAAAGCCGAAGGATTGAGCTTAGAGGACGGGTGAATAGGCCAATAAAAATTAATTTTTTTTAATAAAAGTTTTGGTTCTTTTAAAGACAAGGATAAAAACTAAAAATACATTCACCAAAATACAAGAGATTTAACGTGAAAACTCTAGTGTATACCCCCGGAATAAAAACTACGGCACCAACAAACAATAATTCACTATAAATCAAAAAAAGTACAAGAAACACAACAAGAAAGGAATTACAACAATTACTTCAATGTAACCCTAACTCTGCTTCTTGACTTAGCTCCCCGAGCACCTTTTTCATTCCATAGCAATCACGAGCTCAAAGACCTAATCTCTGTTTGATGATGGCTCCGAGTTAACCTGACCAAGTGTGGGAATAATAACAAGATGAGTATATATAAAAAAATGTAATTTTATAGAAAATACACAACGTAAGGTGTTTGAGACACTCTTGAATGCACTTAAATACACTTAGGTTGCTATAAAATAGAGTAAAAAAGAAGTAAATGCTATGCACTTAGAGAGAGAAGTGAGCCTCATTAAATGTTCAAAAAACACTCTTTAAAACCTAATGGACGAAACTATTACGCTTATATACCAAAGAGGGCTCAAATAGGATTAGTTAATGAAATGACTCTGGGCACTCAAGCTCCTAGCGAGCGCTTTGCGAGCGCATTGACTCATCGTCCAAAAGGGCTCAAGCACATTCAAGTGCTCTCATAAAGTGCTTGAGCGCATTACGAACACTACTCTCTGGAAAAACAAGGGGCACTAGGGGCGCTCAAGCTCCTAGCGAGAGCGCCCTAAGAGCGCTTAACACTGGAAAGGGTGTCAAATGGGTGCTTAAGCGCCAAGCGAGCGCCGCTCTCTGGAAGAGAGGCGCTCAAGCGCTTAACGAGCGTTGAGGGACACTTAAGCACTCTATGAGCGCCAATGAGGTTTAAACCCCATGCAACCCTAGAAATCATGCATGCAACATAAAAAGCTTTTTATGCAGGAAACAAACTAACCATGTAATGATTGTGTACAAGTGAGGCCATATACCTTGTTGGGGTTGCCGAATGAAGTATGGCGATGAGGAGAGTGAAAACACTAGATAAACCCTCCGACCAAACATAAAATAAAACAAGGGTACAAACTCCGACGATTTTTTCGAGTATCGAAAATAGCCAACTATACTAATAAGAAGAACATGACAATTTAATCTAAACAAGAACTTGATGAAGAACGCATTGATAGGGATGGCTAAGATGGCAATGCTTGCTAATAGAGTCATTTTTTTCCTAGAGGTAAATAGATGGAGATAGTGGAGGAAAATGAAGTGCTTGTAAAGATCATATTCATTCTCCCCGTGAAAAGGTGAAGCTACCTAATCTTTGATGAAAAAGTGTGAAGGGTGAATTGAGAGAAAACAAGAAGAATTTAGTAAGAAAGGGAGCATGCAAGACATTAAAAGACGAAATGAAGTAGAGTGATTGTGAAGGGTAGTTTTACTAATAGTTGAAATGGGAAAACTTGTGCCATTGTAATGCAACGTTGGTTAGGACCACGATAATCATCATGATGAGATAGAGTAGCAAGATTATGAGTAGCATGGTAAGTAGCCTTGCTGTTAGAAATGCAATCAACGAAAGTAGTGGGTGTGCTTGCATAAGAGACATGGAAGGTGAGTCAAGGGAGCACTCGTGTGGTTGCAGCATTGATAACATGATAAATTATGATTCTAGCCATTGCAAATTTGATAGTATGGCCGAAATTCAATTGATGGAAGCGATGATTGTTGGAAGAGAAGTGGGAGCGAGAGTTGTTAGAGCGGTTACCATTTTGGCAACCATGGCTGCGCCCACGACCATTGCTATTTCCCTGGCCACGTTTATCTGAAATGGAACCTCGGTGAACAAGATTAGATTAAGGAGATGATTCCAAACCATTGGCAATCGAAAGAGAAGAAAAGGTAGTCGGATGCACAAACTCATAGCTAAGAAGAAGGCTGCGTAGTTTAAAATAAGGGATATGTGAAGATCGGGTTTCTAGAGATGTTACAAGATGGGGTGATGGGGTTAAACTAGATGCTTGGTTAAGAAGCCTGCAAAAGGATTTGATGGAAAGAAACCTATTCTTTTTAGTTAACCACTTCATGTAGTCTCTCTTAGAAGTATCAATGACCACATTCTTTAGATTTGAGAGCAATTGAGATAAAACCCAATTTTTCCATTCGAATAGACTTTTTCGAAAAGTCATGCACCATTGAGGGACTTGTTGAACTCCCTGGTATAGCTTTTGTATTGAGGCCTGCTTCTGGGTGGATAACAAAAATAATCTGGGAAATTTGAGCTTTAGGGGATTGGAGGATAACCAACATTAATCTTTCTAGAACTTGATTGTGGAACCAGGACCAACTGTTAGCCTGCAATTTTCATCAAAGATGGAGCTTTGGATGCTAGTGGGGTTGCTTTCATGTAAAATTGCTTTCCAGACAGCTGAGAATTTGCTGTTGATTATAACCTTGGGAGACTAATTAGAAGAGGACCCATCATACTTGTGATAGTTGGCTTTCCTCCAACGATTGTCCTTCTCTACTCCAAATATGTCATTTTTTTTATTGAGAATGATTTAAATAAGTCATTTCTGGTCGTTTTTCTAATTGAGAATGATTCAAATAAGTCATGATTGAGAATGATTCAAATAAGTCATCTCTCTCTCTATCTCTGCAATAATTAACTTTTTAATTTTGACTAACTTCATATTGAGTTTTAGACAACTCTTATTTTAATATTTTTCTTTCCATTTCCAACCTTTTTTATAGCCAATTTTAAATTTATTTTTGTCAACTTGTAACTCTTTTTATATAAATTTTTTTATTCATGCTAAAAAGAATGATCATCTTTTGATTGACAATTAAATTTAGTTTCATAATCAATTAATAAACTTTGTGAACTTTCACAAATAGGATGGTACTACTGTATGTGTGCGATTTAGTGGTCAAGTTTTCTTTCTCAAGCAAATTTACGATTAAGAGTTTTCAGAACTATATAAAAGAAAATAATTTTTAACAGAAGTGATGGAATTAGTAGTGAATTAAATTGAGATTACAAGCGTAAAAAATAAATACAAACCATGCAAAATGAGACACGAGATTTTTACGTAAAAAATTCAACTTGAGTAAAAATTACAAGACGAGTCCAGGTCCTTATAAATCAAGCACTATTATTTTGAACAATTGTAAGAATCAACTTACAGAATCTATTGAATCTACAACTAAATGACTTAAGTTGAATTTTTCATTCCACATACACCATTCCTTCGCTTGATCACCATGGCATTGAATCCACAATATCTTTCACCTTGGAATCCTCCAAAGAACTTGTACTTAAAACTTCAATTCAAACTCTCCCTTAAGGAGCCGCTTATAGTGCCTCTTGAATTTCTAAGGTTAATCTTCTTTACCGCCTTACTCCCCATAGACCTCTTCTAGCCGCCTATATATAGACTTTGGGATTTTCTTCTTATATAAATAAGGATCTAAGAGTTATAATAGGCATCAAAATGACCATGAAATAAGAAATTAACTCAGTGTTGCCTGTCCGCTCAAGCATCAAATTGGCTGCTCGAGTGCTAAATCTACTGCAACTATGTATTCTACATTATTAGGATAATAGGATTTATATTTAAACATTCAAATATTTGTATCTAGTCTTATTTATATCTATCTTCTTTTATATCTATAAATACAAATGTTATCTCTCGAAATATTTTACAGAAGAGAGAAAATATTTCATTCATAAGTTTGTGATTATTAAGTTAAACATGGTATCAGAGTCATTAACTGTCAATTCTTCTTCTTTCTTTTCAATTACAATGCAGTCTCAAACTGTTCAACCAGTTTCTCTCAATAATGCTCATCATTTCATTCCCATCAAGCTAACTTCCAAAAATTTTATGTATTGAAAAACTCAACTGTCCCCATATTTTCGCGATTAGAATCTTTTTGGCTTCGTCGATGGCACTTTTTCATGCCTTCCACCCACCGTCTTATGCGATGGTGCTCCCACCTAGAATCCTGCTCATGCTGCTTAGATTTCTCAAGATCAACTCATCATGAGTCAATTGATCTCCTCCATTTCTGATGAAATCATACTGTTAGCTGTTGGTCTCGCCACTTCTCGTGAGATTTGGGTTACTCTTGTAACCTCTCTTACTTCTGCTTTTCAAACTTAGATTCTTCAACTCCACGAGATATCCAGATCCAAATTTCATATAATTGAATTATTTTTTCAATATGACACTCTCAAACTATTCTCTACACCAATTACAACTCAAATAATCAAATACAACTCAATTTGGTTAACAAAATTCAAGCCAATTAAGATGGTGATTATTAGACTAGAGTGTCTTGTATTCTACTGGACCTGTATCATTATTATTATTATTATTTGTCTATATATAATTGAATTTGGGTAAAATTAGAAGTCTACTAAGAATCTAATTTGTATAGAGTTTTTAATTATATGAATTTATAGGCTTAGGATTTTCATAGTATACATAAGACACTTGTGGAAGCTCTATGGTCAAAATATGAAGAAGATCTAGGTTAGCTAGTAGAAAGAAATGAGTGAATATACTCTTTTGCATATGACGTAATGAAATTCTCCCCCCCCCCCCCCTCCTCTCTCTTTCTCTCTCTTATACGTAAGCCGTTGTGGGTCGAACTACACGTAAATTCTCCGAGTTATTTATTTATTTATTTTTTTATGCGTGAACATTTGCTTCAAGTTATGTTTAGGGATTGGTTATTAAATGTGCAAAACTACTCCTACAAGATTTTAAACTAAGAAATTGTCAAAACAATTTTAGAATTCTCTAAAACCTAACAGTTAACATACTGATCGATCTGTCACCTAAAAAATTAATTTTTTATGAATTGAATACAAAATTTATTTGTAAGTAAGATTTTGATCAAGTGGGAGATGGGCCATGGTCGAAAAGGCCAACACAATGCGGAAAGATCTCAACTAGCAAGAACATAAACATGTGCCGCCTGCTGTTACTGGAATTGAGGTTGGGACGTTTGGCTTTATGCATTGATCAGCTGAAAGGAAATTAATTTGCTGTCTCAGAAAACAGCCCCAACACGCAGAACTTGCCTGGCTTTTCAATAGCGTCCTGTTTGGGGCCAATTTAATTAAAGTTGTAAAGTTGTAAACAAAAACCAAAAGCATCGTTTTCCATGGATACCATTATCTTTTAAAACTCATTTAAGTCATCTATCTTAATTAGCAGAAAGTTAATTGCTAAGCTTCACCAAGTGCATTGATACAAATTCCAAAATTTAAAAAAAAAACCGCATAAATTGAAGCACGACATTTCAAAATCACAGTGGCATTTTTAACTTTTTTATGCTAACTTATGTTGGTGAGATTATGATAATTGGATTTACAGTGGTATCAATGGGTCAAAAACAATTAGAGGATGAAAGTAGGGGCAGAGCCAGGATTATTTCTAAATAGAGGCAAGTTTTTAGGAGAATATGTATATCTACTTGTTATTTGATAATTAAGAAATATCTAAATTGAAGTGGCTAGGGTTTGACGACAAGGATTTTCAAAGTAAATGATGACGACAAAAATGTGGGGTGCAACGGTGACGACAACTATAGTGACCTGATTAGGGTATGATCCTGGCAATACTTTGGAGAGTTTGGCTATTTGGAGATTTTGCAAAAAGCTTTGTAAAAACAATGAGGTCTTTCATTTCCATAGGAGAAGAAAAATGGATGGAAAAAATAAAAATGGTCAAAAATTTAATTTACCGAGTTAAAAATATTATAAGCTATTAAATTATATAAGAGCTAAAACTGATTTTAAAAAAGTTCAATGGGGGCATTAGCCCTACTCATCCCTCAACAACTCCGTCCTTGGATAGAAGACCGCAATTTAAAGCCCTAGTAAAACTCTGGTCTCGTGTTTCTTTTCAATTTTTTCATTATTATAATTAATAGAATGAAAATAGTAGAATGAGAGCAGTTCGTAACAGTGAGACTCAAATCTTGTGCTGCTTTGTAAGGAAACACCTCATCTAGTAGACCAGTCCTTGGTCTCCTCATCTCTTTTTCTTTTTGTTCTTTTCTCTTTCCCTTGAATATTGTATTTATATATATAAGATCCAAACAAGGCCCTATAGAGAAACAAGAATTATTAGATCACATGTGAAATGGACAAACGGTGAAAATCCCCTTTGTACATGGGGCTGTATAGTTGGAAACGCAGGTGAGTTGAATAAATCAGTCATAGAATATGCATACTTGAGAAACTCTCCAATGTCCCAACATATATAGCGAAAGGCAACACTCCACATTGCCAAGAATTGAGCAATAATAATAATAATACGATGTACATTGTCTAAACAATCACGTGAGTCATTACATCTCTCGAATCTTAACGGTAAAACTAGGCTATGTACAAAAATAAAAAAGCATATTATATGATCTTAACTGTGAAACTATGATATTAATGGTGGTATTTGGCATTACTCAAACTAACTGTTTATAAATTGTAGTTGAAGAAATAATAATTTATATTAGAAACTGTGAGTATTTGGAAAGAATACTTGCATTACTTAAAATTAGTTGTTTACAAAAAAAAAAATTAATTATAACTTGTACCAGAAATTATGAATATGTGAAAAAAATGATAATTTATTGCTAATTTTATTAACAGAAAACTTATAAGCTTTAGTCCGAAGCAACGCCAAACACCCTCAATGCGAGAGATGCAATCATTCATGTGGTGATCGATTTAGACAATATCCGTAGCATTATTGAGATACATATAGTTGACTTGTATATCTCCTTTTCACTCTTATCATTCATGCAGTGGTCGATTTAGACAGTGTCCGTAACATTATTGAGATAGCCCAGTTGAATATCTCTCTTTCTCTCTCCAATCTTTTTTGTCTCTCTTAGTGATCAGGAGTGAGGTGATGGTTCATCTTTACAGGTTTTGATACATGGGTTGTTGGGTGTATGTAAAGGAACAAGAGAACAATTACAAGAGACAAAGAAGGCAAGTGTCACGTGAGAATGCAAACCAAACCTTGCTCATCTTTAATGTGTGGTAGCCCAATCGATCCATACTCATCCTAATTAAGCAGGCATACATTGGCATCTCTTGTTGGGGCTATCAAATTGTGGATGAAGTTCTTTCATACCATAGGCACATCATAATTAGTGGCAATACAGCTCTAGATATGTACATGCTAGAAAAAATAAAGTTTGTTTTATGTACAATCAAATATGTATAGAATTAGAAAAAAAAAATACTAGTATGATATGTATTATTTTGTTAATAAGTTTTTGTTAATAAGTTAGCGTCCGACTTCGACATGTTGATGTGAGACTTCTATATGTGGACAGCTATAATAATAATTTGGATATTATTACTAAAAGAGCTAATTAAGACTCTAGTTGTTATAATTTATTATTTTTAAATGCTGCTTTATTTTAATACTAAAATATGAATCAAGATCTAGTTGTAAAGCCTTTAATTAAAGCTAAGGTCTATATCCTAATTTTCTAGTATTTTTTATTTTGAAGATCAAATAATTTTTGTCCCATGACATTATTGGTTCACCATTTTCTTTTCTTTCTAAATTTTATAATTTTCAGCACAAATATTTTAGCCAGTTCTTTACCTATCACTTTTTTAGTATTTCTTTAAAAAATTTTTTGCATAATATGTTATAGATAGAATAAGATTATTACATTGTTCAATTAGATACTTTAAAATACTAAAAAGTATTACGTTTGCATGCATTAATGTAACGACCCAAGTGGAACATTGACCTAATAACTTAAATAAATAACCAAACAACGTGACCCAAAATAGTTAATTCAAATTGTCAGTAATAACACATAAGTTTCTTTATATATCAAATTTAATTTTTATCTCTCACCGATGTAGGTCATTGCATGGCCTAAATTCTTTTCTTGATTGGAATGTGAATAACAACTCAATAGATAACACAAAGTAGCCCATTAGTAGGTACAAAGTATAAAAAAATCTCGAGACCTCTACCCTTTTCTAGAATCTATATTCCTCTATCTATACTACCACGAAACTTGTCATGGGACCAGGGTTAGCTCTAATACCATTTGTAACGATTCAAGTAGACCACAAATCCAATAATTTGAATAAATAACCTAATAGCGCAGTTCAAAATTCTTAAGTCAAGTTATTAGTAGTAGCTCACAAATTATTTTGTATATCAGATTCAATTTTTATTTTTCACATTGATACCACATGCATAGTGCATATTGGTTGTTAGAATTATAAGTCCCAAATTCGTCATAGGTGTTTAATTAGTAGTAGGAATTTTTTTTCTTTTGTATTTGATTTTTAAGTTTCTTCATTTTAAGGTATCTTGTTTTGAAATGTACTTTATTTAATAAGAGAGGAGGAGAGAAAAATGCATAAATATTAAAAGAATTTAAGGTTGGGAAAAGAAATTGAATGGGATGAGAAAGGAAAAAAGTTGCTTGGCGTCATTTCTAATTCTAGGAATCTCTAGAGAGAATCACATGGAAGTTTTCTCTTGTTGATCATAAATTATTTAACTTTTAAAAATTTTATTTATTGGTGACATTTTTCTTGTGTATATCTAAATCAAGGAATTTTTTATTTCAAAAATGTTAGTAAAATGGAGTTGTCCATAGTTGTCTCCACAATTATTTTTTGGGTTTCAACACCGGAGTTCATGTTGAAGCTGAGGCACGTGGTCCAAAAATAATGGTAGGCTTATTAGTCCAAAAATAAACAAATAGCTAGAAATAAGATTTTAGGACTAAGAATGTACAATTTCACAAAAACTCCCTTTTATACAAATTGTTTTCTATGTTCGTGCTTATGTAAACTTTTCAATATAATCTTGTCTGAAACTAAACTGGATAAAAATCAAGAACAAAAAATAATTTAGAGCAATAACATAAAAGATTTCAACTTAACATTACTAGGGTTTTCATTAGGAGCCTCACTTTGTTTTAGTGATAAAAAACCCACAAAAAATATTTTTTAAAAAAAGAATGGTATGCTGATAATAGTGTGTTCTACATTTACTAGGAAGAAAAGAATCATTGTTCACATTATTAGATAAGAACATGTAAGAAATTTTTATAAATATATTTTAAGAGAGTAACCATGCTTAAAGGGTAGCATGTGATTGAATGAGAGAGACCGAAAGAAAGAGTTTGAACGGAAAAACTTAATCTTTGGCATATCTATACTCAAACTCGTACTATATATGATACGTATTGCATGATATATCTGTTGAAATTTGTGAATTTCATTGGCTATTGAAATTCAGATTTCAATAGCTGGATCAATTACAATTGAATTGGCCATTCAATTGCAATTGAAGCTTGAAAACCA
>JAOTRH010354785.1:15708-36371 GCA_034768845.1 Heliamphora exappendiculata | reverse complement strand
ATATGTTAGCTAAAAGAAACATACAACAATATTTGGACTTATAATTAAAAGAATTGCAATTATAAAATAAAGAAATACATTTAAATAAAGTTAAGGATATATCAGGCCTGAAAACATATGAAAGGCATGTTTAGATATTGTCTTAAAGTTACAGTTCCTCTTTACCTAAAGGTATCGACAAATTCTAGCAGCTCCAAGATATAACCCAAAACTTTATAAGCATTTTTCGTTTAATACTCACCTTTATTAAAAAAAATAAATAAATAAATTATACTAATTTTATCTGAGATTTTTGATAAAAATAAAAACATCCTTAAAGTTTTTAAAATATCACTGATCTTTCCTGTCAATATTTTTGTCCCAGCACCGTTAACAGAAATTATGTTTTTACCATTTTACTCCATACAATTAAACTGAGGAAAAGAGAGAAAGACCGGTATGCTTCTTCCGTTTCATATTTATTTTTTACTAAAAGTTTACAATTCTTGTGGACGTTAAATTAGAGAATGGCCATAGACTGTTTTGCAATCAATGAGATGAATTTGGTTTGAGGAATTTTTCGAAGCAATCGGATGCTCGGGGAGTTGTTCGGCGGGGGTAGGGGTAAAATCCACCGGCGGGGGCAGGGGCTAATGACACCGGCGGGGGCGTCGGTGACAGATTAGGGTGCGACAGAGGAAGGAGGAGGAGCAGCGGGTCTGAGGAAGAAGAGAAACGCAGTTGTTTTTCTTTCGGATGGGCGTAAGTTTTCAAAAATGGTGGGAAGAAAAAAAATTTCTTCTACACGCGTGCCTCCGCCTGAGATCTTCAGCCCACCTCGTGGGATTTTGAGAAATTTGATTTTTGTTTCTTCTGTTTTACTTGTCTATAAATTGAAACCGTTTCTCTCATCTCTCTCGTTCTTTCCCTGTGATTTTTTCTCCATCACTTAGCTACCTTTTCTCTTTGCTGTATTACTCTCACTGGGTAATTCTCATTTCTCTCTGAACTCTCATTTCTCCATCTCTGTTAGCATATCTCTTTCTGTGTGTATATAATATATCTATACTATCTTTAAATAAAATAAAATAAAAACACCCGAATTGATTTATTAAAGCCAACCGAATTTTTTTATTCTAAATTCCCCAACAACATTCTACTTAATTCCCAAAATTCAATACACTAAAAAAGATTAACCGTAGGGGTTAAAATAGTCATTTTCTTAAATCCCACGCAGTTACTTTAACTTTCCCAAAAAAATCTCATTTCTCAATTTTTACCGCACCCACCGGTTATCAGCAGTTACCCCCATTTGCTCTCATCGTCTTTGTCTCTACTGCAACCTTCTTCTTTTCCAATCTCTCTCAGGAAGCCAATAACCACTCATGAAAGCAATTTCTCTGCCCTCCTCTCTCATTCTTACCATTTCAACGTCACACAGAGCATTTCTATCAATGAATTGATGCTATTCGTTTTCTATTCTTTTTGTGTTTTACTTGACGAAGTTTGGTTTTGTTTTGCTGAAGTTGGGTTTTGTTTTTCTGATAATTCATTGATGCTATTTTTGTATCTTCTCATGGTTCTGTTTTGTGATTTATACGCAGGTGTATCTTCTTATACATATATGTAGAGAGAGAGAGACCGTGACAGAGAGGAAGAGAGATAGAGAGTCCGGTGGTGGCCGTGAGGGTCCCGGAGGCGGAGTGCAGCGGTGCCGGAGGTGTTGCCGACGTCGGCAGCGAGGTTGGAGACCGGTGTGGGGATGGGGCGGCGGCGTCGGCGAGAGGGGTGTGGTGGCGTCGGGCTTGCGGCACCTGCTATTTTTTTCTTTCCTCTCTTTCTTGCTTTTCTTATATCTTATTTCTCCTAACCCTAATCTCCCATATACTGAGGCGCCAATTACCCTAACCTAACACTTACTGAGAACGGCTCCGTTAATGGTTTAATAATTATATTAAACATTATAATTAAATGTTATCATTATTTTTATTAGTTATATATATATATATATATATATATATATATATATGTGTGTGTGTGTGTAAACTATTATAAAAGGAACACCTTAAAAGGAACACATTTGAAGCAAACTGAAATTTTTTATTTCAAATTTTTTTTTATTATTCTTTTAAATTTTAAATTTTGAAAAAGTAGTTATGTAACTACTCATTTTCTTCTTTTATTTTCTTAAAATAAATTAGTAGTATGGTAAATTTTATTGTATCTATTGTAATAAATTTTTAATATTAATTTTGCATAAATTAAATTACACACACAGTGCTCCTGTCGCTAATATATATATACATATACACACATGGCTCTCTATCGTGTGCCAATACTGTCACCACTCATTACAACTAATGTCTATTACAATTTTAACACTTTAGCGCCGCTAATGAACGAATTTGATCATATGAACGAATTTGATCATTGATACATTGTTTTGATGGATTCAAATTAGAATATTTTATTTAATAAATTTTTATTAAAAACTATTTTTTAAACTTATTGTTGACTTGTTAAGAACACGTTCTGATCAGTTGAGTGTGTACCTAGCTCATTGATTATATTAATTTATTTTTTTTATTTTGATCAATTTTAAGAATAAGTTATTTGATTACTGGAGAGAAGTAATAAAAAAAAAACAAAAAAAAATCAAAACAAAAAACAAAACAAAACAAAACGTTCTCCAGGTTGAAGATGCTGAAGATGAACACAGTTGAGGGGATTTGTTTGTTTAGTTTAATTATTTTAGTTAATTTATTGTCTAATTATTTATTTTATTTCATAATTTTTTTTTGAAATTTCGAAAGTAACGAAAAGCATAAGAAATACAATTTAATTTAAAGTATTTTCATATTCTGGAAGCCAATTTTAAAGGATCAATGAGTTAATTTTTGAACCTTCAAGTTTTTGAATTTTTTAAATTTTTTGATTTAAATATTTTATTTTTTAAAATTCTCTTAATGAGATGAATCATAAAGAAATATGTTAAAAAGATAAAAAAAATCACTAAAAATAAAAATAAGTAAAACAAAAATATGCAAATAAGTAATTATTCCAAACTAGGTCAAAATGTTATTAAAAAATAGTACAAGTAAATGACTCTATTTTAATGTTTTGATTATCGTATCGAACAATATATTAATTTTTTTTATTACTACAGTACGTATCGTTGTCGGTAATATATTGTGTTTCGTATAAAATTATAAACTTATAACTTTAAATATTAAAATTTATGTCTATTAATTTAGATTAAAAATTTAAAAACAAAAATAAAAATTATATATTTGAACAAGTAAATTCAAGCAAAATTATCTCAGCTCCAATAGTAAATTATACATTAGAACACAAGCTAACCAATTTTTAAAAACAATTTTTGGTATTTAAAAAATTCAAATTTTAAAAAACTGTTTAACAAATATTTTTTTTGAATATTTTTAAAAAAATTAAGTATAAAAAATAAAAAAAAATGAAGCAAAGCAAATGAAATAAAAAAAAGGTTGTTTTCATTTGAGAAACAATGAAAATGGAGAGAGAGAGAGAGAGAGAGAGAGAGAGAGAGAGAGAGAGAGGTGTCTGTTGTGTTTATATGCAAAATAAAAAAATTAAAAGAAAATTGACAAAAATAAATTTTTTTGAGTCAGTAAGAGAATATTAATAATTGAGCTAATTTAAAATTGACAATTAAATTAGAAAAAAAAGTTGGTAATATATAAATAAATAAAGAAAATATTTTTATTTTTATCAAAAATTTTTAAAAGACGGCAATGTAATTTACAAAAAAAAAAACCAATTAAAACTAAAATTGCCCAAAATATCAAAAAGTAAAATAAGGTGTACAACCAGAAAAAAATGGATGTATCAAAGCTGCTTTCCTGAGAGACAAAAAAAAAAAAAAAAGAGGCTAAAAGGCTAGGAAAAGTAGACCATAGGCAATGATTGGTTTTCTTTTCTTTAAAGCCAAGTCAAGAAAGATTGCTCTGTGTGCGTCCTTCTAAAACTCACAGCTATATATAGAGATAAAAAACCACCAGTGGCATTAGAGATAAAGCATTGAAAGTAATTTACAAATTTGTTATGTAACGGAACAGGCAGTAACTTGATGGACAACGGAAAATATTAACTTTGAGTTTTATTACAAATCAATCTTGCACATCATGTGAGAAAGGTAATAAAATTAAAATCCTCTATTAAATTATTGTTGGATTATGTAATAGAGTTTTTGATTCAGGCTTAAAAGCATGTTTTGTATGCGACAAGGTCCTTAGATTCAATGCATGTATATTATACGACCCATGAGAATAATCGTGGATTAGTTGTTATTTTTTTGTAGTTATGTATTATGAATTTTTTTCAGGTGGTTTCAACATTCGGTTATTGTTTTTGGTTGGTTTAATACTTTATATCAACTCTTGTGTTTTAAGAAAGAGTTTTGAACCTTGTTTTAGTATGTTTTGGTTGGTATGGGCATGCCTTGAAATATTTCAAAATGTGAAAAAAAATATTAAGTGTTGAGCTTTTAAATGTGATATTTTTCTTAAAATGGTCCAAAGCTAGACCGTTCGAGCAGTCATGGAAAATATTTTGTTTTTATATTTCGAGTGAAAACCAGTGGGCTTACAGGGATTGTCGTGCGGTCTTTTGACTGATTTAGCGGTCTAGGCAATTTCTTGAAAATTTTATTTGTTTGTTTTAAAGCTTGGCTCTCGGGGATTGTGATCTTATTCTTTTTGATTGTTTTTTACATAAAATAAATCATCGGTAGTGCGTTTTTCAAAAATTTTAAGCTTACTTTTGTTTGTGTTCGTGGACCCTTCTTGAATCGGGTGGTTTTGATGGATCTAGGTATCTCAAAACGGGTTTTTTTGGATAATTCACGTGACTCAAGTTTTGGAGCATGACAAGGCCCTAGAGACTTGAAGAATCACGTTTACTTGACAACTTGGTTAGCATAATTGTGGTCGAATTGCTGGACAATTCGGTCAAGGCCCCGATCACTTGAAGAACCAAGTTGTTGGACGACTTGGTTGGCTCAATTATGATCGGATTGCTAGACAATCCGATTAGGCTTCGAGAACTTAAAGAACTAGGCTGCTTAACGACCTTGTTAACCTAATTGTGATTGGATTATTGGGTGATCCGACCGAGGCCTTAAAGAGACTTGAATAACTAAGTCGCTTGATGGCTTGGTCGGCCTAATTCTGTTTAGATTGTTGGACGATCCGACCGAGGCCCTAGAGACTTGAAGAACTAAGTTGCTTGACGACTTGGTCAGCCCAATCGTGATCGGATTGGTCGCCGATCCGAACGAGGCCCTAGAGACTTAAAGAACCAAGTTGCTTGACGACCTAGTCGGCCCAATTGTGATTGGATTGTTTAACGATCCGATCGAGGCTCTGAGCACTTGAAGAACCAAGTTGCTTGGCGACCAGGTTATCCTAATTGCAGTCAGATTTGCTGGACAACCCAATCAAGGTCCCGAGAACTTGAAGAACTAGGTTGTTAGTCAACTTGGCCTGCCCAATTGTGGTCAGATTACTCGACAATTTGCCTGAGGCTCTAAAGACTTGAAAAACTAAGTTACTTGATGAATTGATCGGCCTAATCGTGTTTGAATTGGTGGATGGTCCGATTAAGGCCCCAAGTACTTGAAGAATTGAATTAATAGATGATCCATTGGCCCAAGGATAGTTGGATTGCTAGAGGCCCCGCGTACTTAAATAGTTAGAGTGCTAGACAATCCAATCGGCCCAAGGACGATCGGATTGTTGAACAATTCGGTCGAGGTCTTTTAGTAGTTGAAGAGTTAGATTGCTATACAATCCATTTGGCCCAAGGATGATCGCATTGTTGGATGATCTGGCCAAGGCCCCAAGTACTTGAAGTTGGAATGCTAGATAATTCGGTCAGCCTAAGGATGCTTTGATTGCTAGACAATCTAGTCAAGGTCCCGAGTAGTTGAAGAGTTAAATTGTTAGACAATCCAGTCGAACTAAGGGAGGTCGAATTGAGGGACAATCTAGTCAAGGCTTCGAATTATTAAAGAGATGGATTACTACACGATGAGGTAGGCCTAAAGTTGGTCAAATTGCTGGACGATCCTGCTAAGGCCTCGAGCACTTGAAGAGTTGGTTCGCTGAACGATATAGTTGGCCCATGGATGATCAAATTACCCAACATGGTCTGACCGAGGCTTTAATTTTAAAAGAAGTTGGATTGCTAGAATATCCCTAGAGGAAAGGTTGAGATGGATAAAAGTAACACTGTGAACATGCACTTCATGATAAAAAAAAAAACCCAAAAGAGAAAATGGTCAAACATGCACAAGCAAATTATATAGTTATTTTATTTTCTTTGCCTAATCAATCTACGATATAACAGACTCAGAAATGAGGGCCTACGAATATGGATATATTTCTATACGAGAATGATCAATCACAACATAATATAAATGGTCGAGCCGAGTATTGGCCAAGTACACCACACGTAGTTGAGCGAATCGAGCCAAGCATAGCATGAATGGTCTAGCCAAGTAATTAGGCACGCCAACCTGATAATATGGCTTAAAACCTCATTCCTTAAATCATGCATATAGTGGTGCCAAGAATCACACTTATAATTATCTAGATTGGCTATGATTAAGGTATAGTTATCCTAAATTTTGCCTCATCTACTCCTATATAAAGAGATCACCTACAAGGTAATAGGGATCAAATTTCATATTCATATTATTTCTACCATTACATATTTTTGGTATAATTATATTTTAACTTAAGCATCATATGAGCATTGGTCGGCACCACTTGGTGCCTCCAAATGCCTTCTTTGCAGGTACCTAGTGGTCGGAGATGATGAGTCTACTACCATTACAAGATCTTGAGCAAAATCATCAATTTTCATCTGATTAATGGAGAAAATTGCATCAACAAGATTTATATTCTAGATTTTATCATATAAATAGAATGTTAATTATGTTATTATTCACTATTTTAGATTTTTTTCTTTCTCATCTCTCATGTCACTATCATTCTTATTTTCTTAGGTAGTTGGAAAGAGATGTACATTATTTGTCCACTTGAGACATTATTCACATCGATCACCAAACAAAATCGCATGTTTCTTCATAACAAATGCAAGACTTAGGTTTTAGCCGGGACACTTTTCATGCTTCTTTGGATTTCGATAGTTTGCATTACATATTTGCAATTAGTTTCTGCTTACAGGTTATAACTTTCTGCTTATAACTCCTAATTCTAAATCAACAAATATAAATTTTATTATTTTAAGTTATGAATTTACAAAATTTAACTAACATTTACAACAACTGTTCAAAATCACATTCACATTTTTTTCAGTTATAATTCATAAATTCTTAATTTCAGTTACAACAAGCACCCTCATTATTTATATTTTTCTAATTCTCTACTTAGCCTCCATTTATTTTAGTAGAATGTGTGCGTTGGTTTTTCTATAGATTGAAATCTTCCACTTTGAAATTAATTTTTTCAATAAGTATTGATGTAGTATTTTAGTTTTGGACCCTTTTTTTCAAATTCTTTTCCTACATTAAGTGCATTAACTTTGCGACACACACACACACACACACGAGTAGGTTTTGGTATGTCTCCTTATTAATCTTTTAAAAAATAATGTACACATAAATTCATCTGTATTTAACAGTAAATTCATCTTCAAGTTCAATTATTTTTTCCAAATTTGTTTTTTGATTTTTGTTAGAATTTTGAGTCCTTTTAAATTTGGCAATTCCTAATCAGTCTAAATTTTCTATGTTGCTAAGGAATTGGAATGCTTTAATATTATGAAGTTTTTGCCCTTGTAAAACTCTTATGATTGTTTGAAGTTGTGTTGTCTTAGTATTTCTTTTGTTTTGATATTTCGGTTTGAGCTTTTGTAAATGTCTAAACTTGTTTAGAGTTGGAATTCTTTTTAAGTCTTTCTAGTTTTTAAAATATAGAAGGTCTTAGAGTTTGAGTTTAATTTAATCTTGAAGACCAGAGTATAAGCTTATGAAACTCAGGACTACAACACAACAAAGCAAATTCGTGGATCTCGGAGATATATATCTGCCATGTCACCGTTTAAGCGAACGTCTAACAGTGTTAGATCGTTTGAACTTTGAATTGTTAGGTCTGCTATCCACTTTATAAATATAAGAGTGGTTTCTAAATTCCTAAAATAGAGAGAAGATAATTGATCTTTATTGATCAATTGATATTCACATTCTAAAGTTTCTCTCAAATCTCGGGAATTCAACTTGAAGATTATTTTTAATTGTCTAAGGTGGATTCCTAAGATTACATTGGGTGGATTCCTAAGATTACCTTCGGAGGTGAAAAATATAATTTTTTCCTTTTACTTGTGAAAAATAATATTTTAGATATTACTCATCAATCACAGATACATAGATCATCCAAGAGAAGCAACCGCAACACAGAAACTTTTTACGTGAAAAACCCAAACGAAAAAAAATCACGGCACTACCAGGTCCAGGAACCAAGCACTAATAAACGAACAGACACAATACAACTTATAGACTTTTTGACCAACTTCTCAATCTTCTAGTCCTAAACTTGTATGTCGAATCCTTGTTAGTTGTTCCCCTCTTGATTCCTATTGCCACGATTCCTTGTAGCAGTCTTTTTCGGTAGAATTTTTCGTTGAAACTTAGAACACCGTCTAAGTTTTACTGTCGAATGATCTTGAAGTTTAGATGCACAAAAGAACCTTTGAGTTGAACTGATGTTCTATCATATTATATCCCCAGAGCCCCCATCATGCAACCTAAATGATCTATATATATAGATCCCAAAACCCGAGACACCCAAAAATAGAAAACAAAGATCTGTCTAGGCACCGCTCGAGCGGACAATATTAGCGCTCGAGCGGTCATATGGCCAAGGCTTACCCACAAAGCTTTCAAAGACTGTCGCTGCTGTTGATCTGTTTGCAGCTTTTTTAGGCGTTAGAAACTTTCTTGAGAATGAAACAAAATCCCAGAGTTTTATCTAGATCTCCTAGAAATCGTAGCTAATTAAAACTTCCCAAAAAAATAAAACATGCTAATCCAAAAGGATTTCCTACCAACTCAACAAGACTTCCTAAAAATCAATATATCCTAATAACAAAAGATTTCCAAAACAACTAAACATCCTAATCACCTAGGATTTGCTAAAAAACAATAAAAATAAAAATTAATATAAAATAATTTTTTTACAATCTCCCCCTTAGCAAATCTAGGTGAACACAACCTCAACAGATCATATAAACCCTACACAAACCTTCATCTCAAAACATCTTCCAACCTTCAAAACAAACATCAACTCAAAAAAATTTTAAATCTATTTGAGAGAAAAAAAAATAAGCCACAATAAACAATGAGCCACAATAAACCAAGCATTACACATCAAATCTAACCAACCTTCCAAAATACCAAAATAAAAACAATGTATATCAAAATGTACCATAATGTACCATTACCCATTACCATCAAAAAGTACCATTACCATGTATATCCAAAAAATTATCATGAATATCCAAAAATTCTCCCCCTTTGTAGAACCTGGAGAGCGTCAAGAAGACCCACCACTAGAAGAAAGGTCTCGCAGCAATTGCTCCAATCGATCAAATCTGGAGTCAAGATGGTGCTGAAGAGCCTCCACATGGCCCTCAAGAGATGTCAAACGAGTAGAGATGGAAGATCGGGAAGACTCCCCCTCAGTGGCAGGTGAAGAAGAGGAACTAGGGAGATCATCAGAAGCAACATCCTCACCCGAGGAGGAAGATAAAGCAACAAGAGTGGGAACATGAGCAACACTCTGAGAGTGTGTGCGACGGGTGATGGATTTGGTGATAGCCACAGAATGCAGGCCAGAAGGAAGATGAAAAGAAGGAAGGGATTACAAGAACTTTGAAATGAACAGCCCATATGGTAGAGCAACAGTTTTGTTTCCATGAGCAACTTTCAACATAGATTGCAAGAAAATGCGGGCTAAGTCAATACCAATGCCCTGGCTAAGAAGATATAGCTCTAAACCCCGCTCCTGATTAAGATCAGAAACATGCCCCCGAGGATAGATATTAGCACTCACAATGATGTTTAAAAGACGGAAGGTAGGGGTAAGTTCTTTTTTAAATAAATTTCTCCCAACTGAATCACGAGGTTTGCCACACAACTTGGTGGCAATTTTAGAAAAATTCCAGGAATGAATGGGAAGAAGAGGAGGGTAATCAAACATGTCCTGGGGAGTGTAACCCATATGGGCTATGAGAGAAGATGGGTTCAAAAGGATGTGACAACCCCGAACATATGTCTTAAAAGTGAACCAACGGGAATCGAGTTTATACATATTGGAGTAGAATTCCCGAACCAGATCGGGATAAATGTCCCCATCAACTTGTAAAAAAGAAGTCCAACCGAGTTAGTCGAACATTTGGGGAATATCGAAATCTAAAAAATCAGAAAGAATTACCTTCTTTTCAAGGAGAAGGGGGCGAACGGCATAGAGATGATTGAATTTTTCTTCTGCTCCGGGGGACATGAATCGGTTTTTATCAAAAGTGCGTCCAGTTGTTTTCTTGGTATGAGGAGGCATTGCCCTGTAGAACAGAACGCAATGAAAGGGGATTAGAGATGGAAATTCATAAAGCACGAGATCAAAAACATTACAAAAATAGAAAGTCCAGGCATTTTATCAAACCGTGAACTAGCACTGCACCAAATTCTTATCTATATCACTAGAGACATATAGAGACAAGATCCACAAAAAAATAGATGAGAGAGGGATGCATAGCTAGGATTCAACAAAAAGTATATGAAAACTATGCCCGCTCAAGCGCTTAGACAACCGCTCGAGCGGTGTCGACGAACCCTAGACCGAGGTTGGCTACAACATCAACACTCCAACCCAACACAACATCAAACCAAAGACATGAGGCCACGGAGAGATGATTAGCAAGGCATATATATAAGCACAGCCAATCAAACATGAATCAAAACCCAACAAAAAAAAGTAGTCGAACTCAGGATTCGATTATCAAAAGTTTGTGAAAGAAAACATAACCTGGTGGCAAAGCTCAAGATCTACTCATGGGAAAAAAACTAAAAATAAAAATAAAGTATATCCTCACACTAAGCAAAAATCGAACTAAAACCAACCCCTATTGGGAACAAACTGAAAATCCAAGATGAAAAACATAGAAACCGATCACTTACCTTGGATGAAGAGACCAAAATCGAAGCTTTTGAAAGCAAGATATGATCTTCATGGATATGGAGAAAAAGGGGCACCAAGGGTTTTTAGAGAGAGAACACAAAAAAATGAAAACCCACCCGGCGCCCTGTTTTAATAAAAATTGGTTTTTGCGACATGCCACTTGAGTGCTCAGATGACCGCTCGAGCGTAGACACCTCAATTTGACCCTGCCTAATCTTAGGTGAATTCGATGATAAAAACATGTGAAATGATGCTTCAATTCGATTCTCGAGGAATGATGCTTCAGTTCGATCCTCGAGAAATGATCCAAGCACGATATTTGAACCTTGAACCTTCAAACCAATGAAATTTTATTGAAACGTTGATAACTTGCTATCCAAGTCATTCCAACATGGCGACCGCCAACTTTCATTATGGCGACCGTCAATAGAACCTCTTGAAAATCTTAACCAAAAGTGGCGACCGCCACCTTCAACCTGGCGACCACTAACTCTCATTGTGGCGACTGCCAATAGAACCTTATGGAACTTCTTCTAAACATGGAGACCGCCATGTTGAACCTGGCGACCGCCAACTCCAAATTGCCTGACGCGTCTCAAAACGTGGCAACACTTCATTGGTTTAAGAACCCTATAAATACCGTACCCCTGGTACGTTTTTCAGGACAGAAATTGAGTGAGAGGTTTTGAGAGAGAAGCTCTGCTGAGTCGCAGAGCAATTCCAAGCCCCGACGCTGAAGCCCTGCTGAGATACCGAGGTCCGAACCTCTGATGCCTACATTGAGGCCTTATTTGGATCACCACCCAGGGATTGGGCCATTGAAGCGCATTCCCGACTTGAGGATTCCCCGACAATCTAGGTATCTCGTCTGGATCCCCGGTCCTTTTAAACCCCATTCCCTCTTTCTTAGAGTGATCAAGTTAACTTTCAATTTCAATTTGTACATTTTTTTTGTTTACGTAATTAACCTTGTTTATTGTTTAAATTATTTCATTTAGTTTAATTTTTTAATTAATTGCTTAGTTTACACATCCACACTAAGTACATTGTCTTTTTCTTTAATTCATTCATCAAAATAGTATTAATATATTTGGCAATTACAACTTGTTAGTGTTGTTAATTGTTATAATAATGTACTTACATTTATGTGAATGCAGTAATTAATACTGCATTTCACATTTTAGTTAAATAGTTGTATTTAATTTTTCTTATTTTTTTAACATTTCTTATTTTATTTTATTTTATTTTCTTGTAATATTAATTTAATGCTCTCTTCTTTTAAAAATTAGCATCCCTTCATTAGCTTTTATTTTTCATTTTCTTTTCTTTTCTTCATAGTAGTATAATTTTTTTTTTAGCATTTTATTTCTTTTTGTTTTCTTTTTCATCTAATGTAGTTTTATTTTCCTTTTCTTGTAATTTAATTTTATTTTAAATATTCCGTTTCCTTCCTTTCTTTTCCATTTCTTTTTATTTTCTCTTTATAATGCTTACCTTATTTTTCTTTTATTTTCTTTTGTTAAACTCAAAAAATTACAAAAGTCCCTTAAGTTAATTTTCATCTTTAAATGTTAATACAAATTTCCTCTTATTATAGCATTTTTCTCTCTTTTATTTTATTTTATTTTTATTTTCTTTTGTTTTTTTAAAGTACAAACTGTAAATAGTTAAAATTTATTTCTCAATAGTTAATAATATTTTCTAACCTATTTATTTTAGCATAATTTTTCTTTTGTAAAGTTCTTCTTTTCCTTTAAATTTTAAAATTCTCTTTCGTTATAAATCCTTCTATTTTAAATTTCTTTGTTAAGTAAGCTTTTTTTTAATAAATTTTTTTCTCTTTTATGCATTTTTCATTTTATATTTCTTATTTCTTTTTTTCTTTATTCATCATGTTAATGTTAATGTATATTTTAATTTCTTCACTTAAAAGAATGTTTAGAATAGTTTAGTTTATATTTGTAGCAAATCATGTTTAGATAATTTTAACATTTTCTAGCATATTTTTGTTCACTTATGCAAATCATGGTAGTTAGTTTATTTTTGTGAATTGCATGTAGGAGTGTTCCATGTATTTTTTAGTTAAAAATTACATACCGTAGGACGTAGAAATTCATCTATTTATTTGTCCTAATTTGATGTTCTATATACATATGCTATGTATTTTCTTTATTTGATTTTGGATATTCTCTCTTTATCCTCACTTTTTGTATTTGCATGCATTTGAAAATCTTATTAAAGAACCAATGATGATTTGTAGAGGTCAACCTTATGGTTGGGCGAACGGGGTACCTAACACCTTTCCCGATTCGTACCTTAGTCCCCGAACCCATTTTCTCTGGTTAACGTTTTCAAGATCAGTAGCAATTTCTGTTTTTCTTAATTTTTCTCAAAATCTAAGTGGCAAATTAATTTTTAACAAAAAGGAGTTTTCAAATTTTGATTTTCAATGTATTAAAAAAAATCAAATATCTTTGATTTTTTTTATTTTTGAAACATTTTTAAAACCCCCAAAATTCCAACGCCACATCGAGCGCTCAACATCTCAAGGCAAATGGCAAAAAGGTCGCTCGAGCGCATAGAGGGCCGCTCGAGCGGGTAACTGGCTGAGATAAACCTGAGGAGGCAAGTCATAGAATCTTAAGAGAAACAATGAGTTTGGCAAACAAAACAAAACAAGATGCAATAGAAGGGTGGTAATTCAACCAAATAGCATAATCCAATATCGAAACATGGAAAAATAAAAACGCAGAGTCCTGCCAAAGAGAGCTTTTTATAAGATGAACTTCAAAACGTTGAAATATGATTTCTCATGAACAATGATTAACCAAATGAATGATCAATATACATTAGACACACCTGAAATATAGTCAAACCACTCAATTTGAAGTCAAACCAAGTAAAGTCTCAATGCATGTCTGTTGAAGAAGTACGGATGCTCCCCCTCACAAAGAACTGGTTATTTTAAGAAAATTTTAAGCTATATTAAGGCGACTTTCACACTATATGAACGAAGAAGCAAGGTTCGCATAAGTAGCCCTTTCTAATAGCATAGAAGCATAGATGCATATATGGCGGCTAACACACTAGCTTGAACGAAAAAGTAAAGTTCAAATAGATAGCCATTTTCATTAGCATAATATCATGTAGCTTAACCAGCGACTTTCACACTAGAACAAATGAAAAAGCAAAGCTTGTCTAGGTAGCCATTTCTGATGCAAAGATTAGAAACACAGTTCAGAGCGAGAGAAGAACAGTGGAGAGATAATCAGATGGGGTGGTTGTAGACATCAACGTCAGCAATGGAATTTTACTGTAAGGGTCAATCAAAACGTAATTTTTCATCATAATTTAGTGTATGTCACATACATATTCAATCACACATATCATAACCATAACATGGAAACCATACGTCAATGATCCTCACGAACACCCTCTTATATAGCTTTCTGACAAAGATTCTGCAGACAGTATTTTACAATGTTCCAATCCCAATTGCTTTTCTGAGAAACTCAAAACAAAGTGCTTCTAGAGGTTTTGTAAACAAATTAGCCAATTGTCTTTCAGTATCAATGTATTCAAGAGAGATGATGTTATCATCGACTAACTGACGAATGAAGTGATGCCTAATATCTATGTGCTTAGTCCTAGAGTGTTGAACAGGATTCTTTGAAATATTAATCGCACTCGTATTATCACAGTAGATAATCATGAACTCTTGGACAAGACCATAATCTAAAAGCATTTGTTTCATCCAAAGTAGCTGAGCACAACAACTACCAGCAGCTATGTACTCAGCCTCAGCAGTAGACAAGAAAATAGTATTTTGTTTCTTACTATGCCACGAAACTAAATTGTTACTAATATAAAAACAACCGCTTGATGTACTTTTTCTATCATCTGCACAACCAGCCCAGTTAGCGTCAGAAAAACCTGCAATGCTTGTGTTAGTATATTTGGAAAATCAAATACCAAACTCAACAGTGAAATTCGCATATCGAATAATTCTTTTAATAGCAGTTACATGTGATTCCTTAAGATTAGCCTGATAACGAGTACAAATACCAACACTGAAAGCAATATCAGGCCTACTAGCTGTGAGATACAAAAGACTCCCTGTCATGCTTCTGAACATGGTTTGATCAACAATTTTGCCTTTCCCATCTTTTGACAATTTCACAGATGTACTCATAGGGGTTCGGATGAGTTTGGTAGTTTCCAATTTAAATCTTTTAACTAAGTTTTTAGCATATTTTGACTGAGAGATAAAGATCCCATCATTAGACTGTTTAATTTTTAAACCTAGAAAATAATTGAGTTCACCTACCATACTCATTTCAAACTCCTTTTGCATACATTTAGAAAAAAAAAATGGAAGAGATTCACATGTAGATCCAAACACAATATCATCAACGTAAATTTGTGCAACCAGAATATCGTTCTTATATCTTTTAATGAATAGAGTCTTATCCACACTTCCTCTGATGAAGTCATGATTAACCAAGAAGGTAGTTAGACGTTCATACCAAGCCCGAGAAGCTTATTTCAGACCATACAAAGCTCTTTTGAGCTTGTAAACGTGATTAGGATAGTGTGGATCCTGAAAACCTTTAGACTGTTCAACAAATGGAACTTCTTCTAATTGACCATTTAGGAAGGAACTTTTCACATCCATCTGATACAGTTTGAATTTTAAAAAATAAGCAACAGCAAGAAGAATACGGATAGATTCTAATCTAGCCACCGGAGCAAAGGTTCATCAAAATCTATTCCTTCTACTTGTGTATACCCATGTGCCACTAATCTAGCCTTATTTCTCACAACACTACCTTGTTCATTAGACTTATTTTCGAAAATCCACTTAGTCCCAATAACATGAACATTTTCAGGTCTAGGCACAAGTTCTCACACATTATTTATGACAAATTGTTCGAGTTCCTCATGTATAACATTCACCCAACAATCACCAGTCAGGGCCGCTTTAACATTCTTTAGTTCAATCATGAAAACATAACATCAATGACTAACCTGATTTACCTGTTCACGCATTTGTCGACGAGTCATCATTGGTTTTGTTACCTCTCCAATCATTAGATCCAGTGGGTGATTTAGCCTTACACGCGAGGATGGTTCCAAAATTGCTTGCTCTTCAAGAGTTGTTTTTCCTTCAGAACTTTCATCCACTGATTGTTTTGGAGAATCGGGCTGAACTAAATCTTCAAGAATCTGAGAATTTGACTGATCAGCTTTTGGTGTCATTGTCTCTTCAGTTGTTCCTATATCATCAACAACTACATTAGCAGATTCCATAATAGTAGAAGTACGTAAATTGTAAACTCTAAAAGCTCTACTATTTAAGGAATAGCCAAGAAATATTCTATCATCACTTCTGGAGTCAAATTTATCCAATTATTCTCGATCTTTTAGAATGTAACATTTGCTTCCAAAAGTTCTAAAATATTTAATATTAGGCTTCCTACCTTTCCACAACTCATAAGCAGTCTATTTGTTACCAGGTCGTAAATACACGCGATTGATGACATAGAATGCGGTATTTACAGTCTCAGCCCAAAATTTTAGAGGAAGGTTTTTCCCATAAAGCATTACTCTAGCCATCTCCTGCACTACTCTGTCTTTCCGTTCCACTACACCATTCTATTGTGGTGTTTTAGGTGCGAAAAACTCGTGTTGAATTTCCTGTTTATCACAAAAGATTGTGAATTTTGAATTCTTAAATTCCTTACCATGGTCTGATCTTATCTTGGTAATATGCCGAATGTTCCCTTGCCGTTCATTATTCAATCGAAGACAGAGAGATTTAAAAACAGCAAAAGTGTCAGATTTTTCTCGCAAAAAATTCACCCAGGTAAACCTAGAAAAGTCATCAACAACAAAAAATATATATTTCTTACCACCTATACTCTCAGTTCTAGTAGGATCCAAAAGATCCATATGCAATAATTGCAGAGGATAATGAGTAACAAGTTGATTTATTTTCTTGTGAGAGATTTTAATTTGTTTACCTAGTTGACATGGTTCACACACAATTTTATAGTTATTGCTTAGCTTGGGAATTCCTTTGACCAACTTAGAATTTGCAAGCCTGGTAAGATCTTTATAATTAATATGCCCCAATCGATTATGCCATAATTTTGTTGATCAATTTTAGCAGAGTGACATATTTTACCGATTTTTGGCAAAATTTTATAGCAGTTATCATAGGTTCGAACACTATGAATAACGATTTTTCCCTTTTTATCTAAAATTAGACATTCAATTTTAGTAAAATGAATTTCATGGTGTGTGTCACACATCTGACTAATACTAAGTAAATTTACTTTTAGACAGTCAACAAGAAGAACATTGTCCAATTTAAGTAGACCAGAAGAATCAATAGAATCTCTCATAATAATTTTGGTTGAGTTGCCAACCCCAAATGTGACAAGTCCTCCATTGTATGGATCAATATTAGAGAATAAGGACTTATCACCAGACATATGATGGGAGCACCCACAGTCTAAATACCACATAAAAGAATTTTGAGTTTTTAAGGCAGTACGATCTACATTGCATTTCAAATCAGATTTTTTAACCCAGATAGCACGAGTTTTGAAAAAAGATTTAGTTTGAATGCTGGGTTTATAGCCAAAATAGGGTCTCTACCAGTTGTCCCCTCGAGCGCTCAGAGGGGCCGCTCGAGCGCGCGACTGCCAATGAACATATATATCTCTTTGCCAGTTGGCCGCTCGAGTGCTCAGTTGGCCGAGAGTTTTTTGTTACAGATTTCTGATTACATCATGTAATTTTTCAATTTTTTTTTCATGCTGATATGTGGTCAGTGATTTTGTTTTTTTGCAGAAAGGTCTAATGTGCCCAATAATGCCACAAATATGGCAAGTTGGAACAAATTTTTGAAAAACGATTAATTTTGATAAACCTTTTTGAACAGATTTTCCCAAAGCAATAGTCTTGATTTGTTTAGGCTTTTCAAAACTCTTATCTTTACTTGTAGACATACTAGCAGCTTTCACAAAGTTGATTTTACCTGTGGTCTTTGTTTCATAGGTACTTGCCACGTATCCTAAACTAGTTCGATCTGTTGCCACCTTTTGTACACTAAGAATTTCATCCAAGATCAGTGAACCTGCATTCAATTTCTTTAGAGTGGTGTTAGATGTTGCTAATTCAGATTCCAAAATTTGAACTCTTTCTTCACTAGCTTCAAACAGAGACTTGAACTTAACAAAATCTTGTAGTTCTAACTCGAGTATTGAAATAGTTGATTTTAGCAAATCACAAGATTTAATGAGCTCATTCCTCTGTGTGTCAGAACTAACTAGTTTCTCAGTTATTTTAGTTTTAAAAATTTTTAGTTGAGAAATTAAAGATTGAGACTTAGTTAGTTCAGACTTAGACTAGTATTTTCTTTTTCAATTGTTTTAACCTTCAGTGTCAGCTTAGTGATAATTTTTGTCATTTTGTAGCTTTCTCTATGAAGTTTATCATAACTTCGCTGAAGATCTTTTTCATCCCCCTCATCTGATTCAGAACCTGAACTAGAATCACTGTGAGACATACGAGAATCACGATCTGACAGTTAAAATTTACTTGATCCTGTGGAGGCAGCGAAGGCAATGAACTTACCCTCATCATTATCTATTTTTGATTTGTTTCCACCATCAGAAGAATCTATCTCATCATCCCACGTCACAGTGAACAATTTTTCTTTCTTTTTCTGTTTATTTGGATAGTTCTGTGCAATATGTCCATTTCCTTGACATTTAAAGAACTGTATACCCTGGTCTCTGAACTTTAGCTTTCTTCTTTTCAAATTTCACCATATTCTTACTTTTATCACTAAAATGTTCTGATTTTGACTTGAGGTTAGGTTTTTTATTTAAAATATTTTTTTAATTTTTTAACAATAAATGCCATTACCTCAGGATCAATATCAGTTTCATCATCAGAAGAATCTAACTCTACCTTTGAATTTTTTAAAGGAATGACTTTTGACTTTTTAGGTTGACGTAGAGTAGATTCAAAAGTCTAAAGATTTCCAACCAATTGTTCCACTCTAAAAGAAGCAATGTCTTTATTTTCTTCAATTACAGTAACTTTTGGTTGAAAATGTTTAGATAGTGACTGTAAGATTTTCTTAACAATGCGAGATTCAGAAATTTTTTTCACCAAGAATAAAATTAAAATTTACGATGTCACTCAACTTAGCATAAAATTCATCAAATGTCTCATGATCTTCCATACGAAGCGTTTCAAAATTTGTTGTGAGCCTTTGAAGTTTAGAGATTTTGAGAGTTGATGTGCCTTCGTGTGTGATTTTAAGGATATCCCATACTTCTTTAGTGATTTCACACGTACAGATACGTCTAAATTTTTCAGGTGTGATATCGCTAAAAATAGCATTAATAGCCTTGCTATTCCAGTTTGCTTCTTCTAAATTCTTTTTCTTTCATTGTTCAGTGGGTTTTAAAATAATATTAGTACCAGATTTAACAGTAGGTGAGGTATAGCCAACAACAACAGATATCCAAATCCTCTTGTCAATAGATTTAAGAAACGCCCTCATACGAGCTTTCCAATATGGGTAGTTTCCTCCATCTAATAACGGGGGTCGAACTGTTGAGTTTTCTTCTCTAGAAAATTTCATCTATATGATTGATTAGGATCGAAAAACTTTTTAGAACAAAAAGAACCTGCTCTGATACCAAATGAAAAATATGATTTTTCCCTTTTACTTGTGAAAAATAATATTTTAGATATTTCTCATCAATTACTGCCACATAGATCATCCAAGAGAAGCAACCACAACATAGAAGCTTTTTACGTGGAAAACTCAAACGGAAAAAAATCACGAGACTACCAAGTCCAAGAACTAAGCACTAATAAACAAACAGACACAATACAACTTACAGACTTTTTGATCGACTCCTCAATCTTCTAGTCCTATGCTTGTATGACGAATCCTCGTTAACTGTTTCCCTCTTGATTCCTACTGCCACGATTCCTTGTAGCAGCATTCTCTGGCAGAATCCTCCGTCGGAACTTAGAATACTGTCTAAGTTTTACTGTTGAATGATCTTGAAGTTTAGATGCACAAAAGAACCTTTGAGTTGAATTGATGCTCTATCATATTATATCCCCAGAGCCCCCATCGTGCAACCTAAATGATCTATATATATAGATTCCAAAACCCGAGACAGCCGAAAATAGGAAACAAAAATCTGTTGGGCGCCGCTCGAACGGTCATATGGCCGAGACTTACCCACCAAGCTTTCAAATACTGTCACTGCTGTTGATCTGTTTGTACCTTTTTTAGGTGTCAGAAACTTTCTTTAGAAGGAAACAAAATCCTGGAGTTTTATCTAGATCTCTTAGAAATCTTAGCTCATCAAAACTGTCCAAAAAAAATAAAGCATGCTAATCCAAAAG
>JAOTRH010354785.1:0-15698 GCA_034768845.1 Heliamphora exappendiculata | reverse complement strand
ATATATATATCATATATATATATATATATATATATATATATATATTGTTTACAAGAGGATATAAAAATATATCATAATAACAAAAGGTTTCCTAAACAACTAAACATCCTAATCACCTACGATTTTCCAAAAAACAATAAAAATAGAAATTAATATAAATTAATTTCTTTACAGGAGGATTCTGTCAGAATGAAGTATTGAAGATTTGATATTTTGATAAAACTCTGAGAATTCGGTATTGTAGTGATCAAGTATGGAGAACAGTGCACGCAGATTCAACAAGTGAGATTTAACGCATTTAGGTTGAGAATTCAACTGGAGTTTGTAAGTGATCACATAACTGTTTATTGGTATAACATTTGATTTATCTGAACTTGGACTAGTTCCATATTTTTTTACCCAAATTGGGCTTTTCACGTAAATAATCGCGAACCACTTATTGTGTGTAATTGTTTTATTTATTTTTAGTTACTTACGATTACCTAGACATAGAATAATTCAACGACTGATATTATCCCATTCCATTAGCCATATAAAATAATTCAAATGTTTTCTTTTCAGTTTTGATGTATCCAACACATTTACAATTATTGTTTTTTAGTAAGTTGTTTTTTGAGATCTACATATTGGTTGCACCTATTTTACAAGAAGAAAAACTGTTTTAGTCCTTAATTATTTTTTTAAAAAATAGATGTATAGATAAATATATCTTAATCTAACAAACAAATCTATTTGTCTGCATATATATGACTATGTTTTAAATTTTTTTTTATCATAAACGGAGTTGAATCTTTTTTAAGATCTATGTTAGATACATGTTTAGAAATACTCAAAATTAATTTTATAATTTTTTGAGATACATATTTTTTGTATTTATAGTATATTTAACTAGTAGTGTGTTTATGATATTTATGTATTTCTATATTCAGGCCATGTTTAATTGATCGGATTAATAATGAGGGGATATATAATCGAACTTAATAAGTAATCTTATGAAACTAATAATGAATGTATTATAAATATTATATTCTCTTAAATATTATATATTCTATATTTTGTGGGATTAATTATCCAATTGATGCATAATCTTTCTACCATTTATTGAATATTCAAACAAGAAAAATATAATTTCATAATATATATAATTTAATTCGATGTCTAATTCAGTCAATCAAACATGCACTCAGGGTATTCAATGATTTTACGTGCATGTTAGAAATATGTTGAGGAAGATACAAAAAGAATTTTGTGATTTTTTTAAATTTTTTTACGATCATATAAATTTATACGTAATGCACAAATAAATTTATAAATATGTGACGAGGACTATAATTTTACGTTTTTGTTTTTATTGATAATTTTATATTGAATATAGATATTATTGGTAGATATTGGTTAATTCATTTTTAAAAGGTTAAAATTTATGAAAAATAATTTTTTTAGTACTAGAGTTTTGACAGTTTATAGTTTGTAGTTAGAAATTAAATAGCAAGGACACTTTGTCATAAATGCTCTTCAACTCTGTGGACTTATTGAGAAAAATCCTTATTGGTTGGATTGAATTGCTTCCATTAAAATCTTGTAATGAAGGATTTATGGCCAATTGCCCCAGTAGGCCAGTAATAATTGGTGGGTTGGTTATAATTATCAGTAATGCTAAATGCTCAACTTAATTTACCAACTTATTAATCCAAATGAACTGGCATCCTAACATCGGCAACTTGGCCCATTACAACTACTAATTTCGAGGTTAATACCTTTCTATCTTTCTCTCTCATAAAAGTAGTAACTATTCTCTCTCTCTCTCCATAATAGAAACAGAACGTTACTCACGCCAAATTCATTTCTCTCTCTATCTCTTGAAGTGTGAAGCTTTAGCTCCGCATCTCAAATGGGGCCAAAAATCATCTCTCAAGTGTGAAGCTTTTTTTCTGCCATTTCTTTATTGTTAGAAAAGTTATTCATCTCCGTCAACTTTTCTATGTGATTTCATGTGCCGTGATCGATATCAAACATAAGTAATTTATTTTTATTTTTTTTGTTAAATAGATTTTCTATAAGAATCTTGTGATGATTATTCATAAACTCATACATACATATATATATATATATATATATATATATATATTGGTTTTGTTATTCAATAACAGATTATGTACGTTGGAATTCAACATTACATGTGATAAAAAAGTGACACTTCTATTGCCTTTATTTTTTTTCCCCATGTTCTACAAAATCCCATTTTATTGGCATCTTTTATATTCTTCTATTTTTTAGCTAGCAGCGGTAACTAGAATCATGACGTTGATGGTGCCCTTATTACTTTGTGTTCTTAAATTAATAGAATAGATGTCGTATGTATATATGTTTGTGTGATTATACTTATTCAAATTTGCATATGAATGGAAAAATTAAGAAAGCTTCATCAATGGAAAAATTTTTATGACAATATTTTATTATTTTCAAGGATACTAAAAGTGCTGGTATGTTTACTTTGATTGGATAAGTTATTATGCATATTGATATAAAAATGCATTTTTAGCAGAAACTTAGCAACAAAAGCCAATATTGTTGTTTAAATTTAACTTATTAAATATTATTTTGTAGAGTCATGGAAGAAGCATCAAGTGATTATATATGCAAGCAATAATTTAAATGATGAGAACAAAGTTGAGCAAAGATCAAATGAAGAAGATAAACTAGAGGGCCCTAAAATTGGAATGTTGTTTGACTCTACCAATCATCTTATGGAATTCTACACAAGTTATGGTAAGAAAATTGAATTTTCTGTTTGTAAAATATCATATGTTAAGGGAGATGATGGGGAGTTGAGGTATTATACTGTTACTTGGTCTCGTCATGGCAAGTTTTCGAATAAATCAAGTGTTCCAATTAGATTGCGTCTGATATCCAAAATAGGTTACAAAGCTAAGCTTAGGGCATCTCTATACCCAGATAAAAGGTGGCGAGTAAGTTCCGTTGTACTTGACCATAACCATGGATTGAGTCCAAACAAATTTCAATTTTACAGATGTAATAAAACACTTCAACCATTTGTGAAAAGGAGACTTGAATTAAAGGATAGAGCGGGCATTAGATTGAACAAAAACTTCCATTCATTTGTTGTAGAAATTAAAAAATAATTTCTACAATATGATTGTAGAAATTATATTGATAAAGTTAGACATTTACAACTCGGGGATGAAGATGCTACCGCACTCCACAATTATTTTTTAAAAATACAAGCTAACAATTCTAACTTCTTTTATATGATGGATTTAGATGACGAGGGTTGCTTAAGAAATGTATTTCGGGCAGATGCAAAGAGTAAGATAGCATTCAAAGAGTTTGGTGATATAGTTACTTTTGATACAACATACTTGACAAATAAGTATGACATGCCATTTGCACCTCTTGTAGGAGTGAACCATCATGGGCAGTCAACCTTATTAGGATGTGGATTGATTTCAAGTGAAGATACAAAGACATTTATATGGTTATTTCAGTATTGGCTTACTTATATGTCTGGATGTCCTCTATGTGCAATAATTACAAATCAAGATAGAGCCATGAAAAATGCAATAGAAGTTGTTTTTCTTGGTACATGCACGACATCGACGGTGTTTATGGCATATTATGAAAAAGTTACCCGAAAAATTAAGAGAATACAAGCAATATGAATCAATCAAAATTGCTATGCAGAATATTGTTTATGATTCTCTAACAAAAGATGAATTTGAAGAGAGTTGGTGCAGGTTTATTGCCAAGTATAATCTTGAAAACAATGAATGGTTTCTTAGATTGTATAACGAAAGGCATCTTTGGGTGCCAACTTTTGTGAAAGACATATTTTGGGCAGGGATGCCAACTGCACAACGAAGTGAAAGCATGCATGTATTTTTTGATGGGTATGTCCATTTAAAGCCTACCTTGAAGCAGTTTGTAGAACAATATGAAAATGCTATTCGAAGTAAGGTGGAAAAAGAAAATCAAGAAGATTTCAATTCCTTTAATTCATGGGTTCCCTGTATAACCCGTTATGATATGGAGAAGCGGTTTCAAAGTGCCTATACGTCGACTAAGTTTAAAGAGTTTAAAGGAGAACTAAGAGGAAAGATTTCTTGTGATCTGCCTTCCTGTAAGGAAGGTGTTGATATTTCAGATTTCTTGTGATCTGCCTTCATGTAAGGAAGGTGTTGATATTTCAAAATATGATGTAGATGAAGATATGCCATTTGGAGAAAACCACTGGCTTGCAACTTTCAAGGTTTGGTTAAATAATGATACTAACGAAGTTAATTGCAATTGCAATTGTTTGAATTTTGGGGAATGTTATGTAGACATGCAATTATGGTGCTCCTTCAAAAGAAGATTTATCGAATATTAGACAAATATATTTTGAAAAGATGGAGCAAAAATGTCAAAAGGAGTCACACTAAAGTTCGAATTGGTTATGAAAATTGGTGTAAAAAATTTGAAGCACGTCGTTTTGATAAAATATGTGATGCCTTTTGTGAGGTTGCCGATTTGGCTACAGATTCTGACGATCGGTGCGAAAGAGTAATGAGGTGGATAAGTGAATTAAAAGATGATCTAAAGAAAGAAGATGATGCTTGCGGTGGCAATCAACCTATCCTCGTGGATGTTCATAGCATTTCAACCTCATGTGGAGATCGTCTTGGAATTACAAAAGAAAGCAAAAAAGTATTTAATCCAGTGGCTATTAGATGCAAAGGGCGACCACCATACAAAAGAAAGCAGTCTATTGTTGAAAAAGTTATTAAAAAAGCTATCAAGAAAAAATTGTGCAGGAAAAGGGCAAAGGTAGTAGCTTTACAATATTGCCAATTTAGATTCTAGTTAAATTTTCACCATATCTTTAATATTGTTTGTTGGTTGTTAATTTGCATTTTGCAGGAATATCATGCAATGGATAGTGAAGAATTTCAAATTGAACATGGTACAATTCCTTCAATAGTAACCAATGTAGCTGGAACACAAATGAGTTTAAACTTTACTGTAAGTTTGTTTTATTTTTAGAAGTATCTAGTGGTTAAGTTTAACTTGACTTAATAGCTTTTATAAGCGATATCATATATATTCTAGAAGTCTGAATTGCAACATAGAGATCAAGTTGTTGGAGAGAGTTACAACTTTTATGGATAAAAATTTTAGGAGTCGCTCAATTGGTCAGCCATGACTGAGCAGCAAAATATTTATCTAATGAATTTATTTAGACAACAATATATGGCATCTGCACATTCCAATACACCATGGACCAGGTTTTTATTTTAATCAGCACATTGTTAAATTATGTAGGTTCAACATGTTGATAATTGGAAGAAAACTTATCAGATCTGTGCATTGTTTTCTCATTATTCACAGCACTACAGCATTTTGGAGCCACAATAAAGAAGAAGAAAAAAGAATGAAGACCAAGCTACCTACCTATCACAAGGGGAACAACAATTATTGATAAGCTTGGTTCATCACATATTTTTCGGAGATTATTGTGTTTGGCCTACAGCATACTTTGAATTTAAGCTAATATTAATGCAATATTTCTTGGATGAATTGAATCCTTTATTTTTTTTTCCTTTAATAGTTTTTCAAAAGTTGTAACGAATCGATTTCTCTGTTTTGGGTCTACAAATTCAAGGAGATTAAGGATTTTTTGTCTTACCTTCATACCACTTATGTTAGATCTTATTTGTATATTTTATTTCATCTCTTATTTGTACTTTAAGACCTCTTATAAACAGGCTCATCACAAATTTGAATCCAATCATCTTATTTTATTTAAAATATAAAACTAAATCATCCAAACAAAATCATCTCATTGATTTTGGTACTATGGTTTTGTTTCTACGTTGCTAAGTGCTGCATTTGGGCTGCACTTTGTTTTGGGTTTTTGCTGATCTGTGTTGCTGCAATTGGGCAGCCTCTCTGCCTCTCTGCCCTTGCTCTGTGTTTCTGCTCTTGAGATGCCCCTCTGGTTTTTGCTACTTTGCTACTGGCCTTGCTCTTGGCTTTGCTTTGATTGTTCTTTTTGGGGTTGCATTGTGGTGCTAGACTTGGCTTTTTGCTGTTGATTTGAGTTGATGCACTTGGGATGCCTCTCTGTGGTGCTGCACTTGAGATGTTTCTCTGATGTAATTTGGATGCTTCTCTGTGTGAGTGCTGTGTTCTTGAGGGAAAAAATATTATCTGAATAGAACCAAAATTAGCTCATAGTACAAACTTCATTTTCTCCTATAATAGGGGGACTACACCATTTTCTTACTGTGCAATACTCTTTAATTCTTGAGTATATTCAGTTAAAAAATGCAAAAAAACCCTTTTTATGTCAATCATCTTGTGAGATTTTACAAAAGTTATGTGTATATTCAGTATATTACGAAAATATATTATTGGTACGCAATTTTATTCATGGCACTAACAGGAGAGTGTAAAATAGTAATTTATTAGTAATTATTTTGAAATTCTTGTTTCATTAAATAAAAATAAAATTTATTTTTAAATTTTACATTTTGTTATTTTGAACAATGCAAATGGCAAAAAGACGAGGAGAAAGAACAGTTTTATGGGAGAGAGAGAGAGGCATTAACTTTGGATGTGTATAATGAAAGATATTATATATTTAATATATATATATATATATATAATTATTTTATATAAAAAAGTATAAATACTAAAAGACTAAAGATTTTTGGTTTTCAAAGGAGACTTTTAAATTTTTTTAGTTTTTAGATGAAAAGAAAAAAAAAACTGAAGCTAAACAAAGCAATGCAGCTATAAAGAGCAAGTAGCATTGCCCTTTAATTGACGTGGCTGCCACCTATTTTTCAAGGTAAAATTCTAGGATGGCTTTTGGGGTACTTAGAGTTATTTTTTAATTAGGAGAAAATGTTGATTTTCTCTTAGATCCCATTTTATATTTTCGTTCTCAAAATACTCATTTAGTAACAACTAAAAATGGAAAAATCTTATTTCTTCTTTAACGGTCTCAAAAAGAAAGATATCAGTTTTAAGATGGTAGCTACTCGTACAGGTGATAAGGGGATGGGGATTTCGAATAGTGAGTCTCAGAGAAAATCAAAGCCAAATCCGAATATCCAGATTGACCAAGGATGTGATGAAAGAAGATAGAAGCAAAAATCTCCCAAAAAAGTCACATGTTTATCGAGTAATGGTGGAGGTGGACGGTGATTACCCAATGCTTTCCCCCTCTAATTCTATGTTCATAATGCACAGAAACTCAAAAAAACTACCAGTTTCTAATGAGAACATAATCCTTTACATCCTACATTTTCTTTTGTAACACTCCGACCCTTCTTATTGCAACGATATTATCCGCTTTGGGTAAATTTCTCACGATTTTATTCTTCCTATGAGGTCACTCATCCTTGCATTTGTGAGACCCGATTTCATTTCTTTTTCGTTATATAAATATTTGATGTGTTGGTTTATATTTCATCGTTGTAGAACAGCATATATATATGTGTTTTACGGTTACTCGGGTTTCAAAAAGACATGTTTGGTTGGCTTTGGGGCTGTAAAACCTGTTTTTGATGCACGTGTTGTTTTCTCTGTTATCCAGTCGACTGAACTGAGTGATCCAGTCGACTGGGACGACAGTGTGGTGGTCAGTTGATTAGATCTGGGGCTTCAATCGACTGGGGTTGGGTCGGTGGATGTTTTTCAAAATTCTAGTAGCCTTTCTAGTCGACTGGAATGGGGGATCCAGTCGACTGAATTCCTGTTTTGGCGTGGCCTATAAGTATTTGACCCTTGGAAGATATTTTAAAATTTTCTTCTCTTCTTGCCTAAGTTTTCTCTTTTACAAATAAAACCTCCACATTCCCTCTAACTTTTTAGGGGACCCTAGCTTATTTTTGACGATCTGTTAATAGATCCTTGCTTTCCTCGCTAAGGGTTTCGCATCTATCCGAACAGAATCTTATTTCGACGAAATTTAATTTTTAAGGCGTCGAGTTTTGATTCAACGAGGTAGAATCCTAGACTATCTTACTACTAAAGAGTGCTATGTGCAATTATATGCTTTTCTACAATAGAAAAATATCATAAATATTGTATTTTATGTTTAAACCATGTTTGTTCCGATAAAAAGCACGTTTGTGCTTTTTCTTAGTTTATTACATGTTGTGGACGTGTGGATATCCGCGGTTTTTAAAAAGGAGGTTTGAAAACAAAGAGATTTGTGAAAAATCTTAAAAATCGTGTTTTAGAGGTTTGGAACTAACCATCGGGGTTGAGTCTCGAATTTTTAAACATTTTGATAGAAACGGTAAAAATATTTTGAAAATATTGTTTGATCTCCATGATTAATGGATGATGTGGCAGATAGCTATTGGATTTTGTTACATGATTAATGTATAATTGTTTAAATATTTTTGTAGTCGAACTATGTGTTGATTTTTAATGATTCTATAAATATGCCGTGACAGTGTGGTAGGGGTTTCACTCTCTCGGGTTAAGCCCGTAAATGAAGTGGTTGCCCTTGTGTGAGGCGTGCATTGTTGTGACTCCATATAGAACTTGTCATTACCCAGCAGGTTTTGAATGACTTCGGTTTAAGGTAATAGGCAGGAGTCTATAGTTGTTACCTTTGTTCCGGGTGCAACAGAGTCGATACATGGAAATCATTCTCGACTGTATGATCCGAGTGAAAAATAACATTTTGTTATTATTTTTCTTTAACTGTGAAACGATATTTTCATTGCTTGAAATGCGTGATTTTAAAGATGGAAAACCTTTTGAGGCTCATATAGTTGAGTCAACTTTATGTTATGTGATTGCACATCCTGCTTTATTACATTATAATCTGTTCTAGCGAGTTTCGACTCACGTTATGGGATTTGTAAAAAAAAATTCAGGTGTTGGTGATCACGAGAGATGATTTAGAAGTGCCCGAGGTGGCGAAAAACTTTTGTATAATTTTTCTTTTTATTGTGGAATCATGTATTCTTACATGTATTGCCTGTTCCTAGAGGTGTGTTCTGTAAGCTTTGAAATAATATACTATGCTTGTATGGAATATTATGTATGTTGTTTTGAGAGAAAAACCTTGGGTACTTTTTTTAATTCTAAATGCTATATTTTTGGTTATTGGTTTTACAAGTAAAAACTTATTTTGTTATATATGGAGGTATGGTGAACTTTTTATGTAATTCTAGATTTTGGGGCGTGACAGCATTACTCCAGTGTAAGCGCGCCTAACTGAGTTCTGCTAGGATCTCTACCACCTGAAAAAAGGCCTTAATGCTATGTAAGGGTCCAAGACTTTTCTTTATAACTTAGGAACCCTCTCCCTTTTCTATGTGGGATACATGGATATCACAATGAAGAACAAAATCATGAGAATTTTGTTCAAAGCGGACAATATCGTTGCCATGAGAAGGGTCAAAGTGTTACACCTTTCAAAAAAACCCGTTGAAAGGTGTAGAAAATGAAAAGTTTCAGCAAATCTGTTGATCAAAGTTCTTAGTTTCTATAACAAATATTGCCAAAAAATAAATGAAAAGTGAGAACATGATAATTGATTAGTTGAATGGTTCCAATGAATCAAATAATAACATGTGAACATAGTAAATTGTTCTTTCAATAGTCTAATTTTTTGCAAAAAAATATGAGAACAACAAATACAGAATACATTTCGAATGGCATGCATATAGTATTGAGAACATGAGAATTGATTAGTTGATTAGTTCAAATAAAAATGATAACATGATCATGTACAAATTGTTGAAAATTGCAGAAGATCAACTCAATTTTCTCAAGATTTACTCAAATTTTGTTAGCCTCAATAGCAACAGTAAGCTGTCTTGACTATAGAGGGCTTTGAATAACAAGCCTCCATTCTTGACTTTGTATGCAAGCATGCAAATGAATAGTACTTATCTTCTTCCTTGTAAACGTGTCTTACGATTCTGTAAGAAGTGTGCAAAAGTGAGAGAAGAACATAGAGAGTGATTTTGTAAGTTGAGAGATTTGTATAATTCTTCATCTATATTGATAATTCATTGCTTGTGGACCTAAAAAAATTTGCCGAACCACGTATATCGTTGTCTCTTGTGTTTATATGTTTGTTCTAGGCATTACTTTGTACAACAATTGGCATCAAAGCCATTGTTTTGATTCATTCTTTGTTCTCTGCCTAAAATTTGAAGTGAGAAAAAATAACTTTGGAATATATATCAAGCTTCGTCTCGTTGAGACGATTCCAACGATATATTATACGTTGAAATCGGAACTAAAACACGCCCACACGATCTGTTTAAGTCACTGCGTGTAAATCTAACGCGCCTCACGTGTTGTCCTTACTCGAATTACAGTCATGAACTGAATCTGATCCAAAACTTGTGCTTTTTATTGGGGTTTTCAGCCAAAAGTCTAAAAAAATAAATTTTAACGCGTAAGGTCCAATTGCGTGATTTTTTTTCAAAAATACCCTGCAAATAGATAAATTTATTTGTTTTACATAACAAAACAGATAAATTTATCTGTTTAATATTCATTTGTTATTCATATACAAATAGATAAATTATCCTGTAAATAGATAAATTTATCTGTTTGATATTTATTTGTTATTCATATGCAAACAGATAAATTTATCTGTTTGCATACACAGATAAATTTATCTGTATTCTTTATATGTTTTTTTAATAAGACAGATAAATTTATCTGTGTTTTTTACACGTGTTTTCAATAAAAGATAATAAATTTATCTGTGTTCTTTATACATATTTTGAAAAGATACAAATAAATTTATCTGTATTCTTTATACGCGCTTTCAATAAGACAGATAAATTTATTTGTATTCTTTACATGTGCATTCAATAAAAGAAAAATAAATTTATTTATGTTTTTCATACATATTTTGAAAATGTATAAATAAATTTATTTGTTCTAAGATATTTTTGTCCCAAAAGGATTTTGTGCGTTAAATTTTTTATACGCATATACCTTACTCATTACAAATATTAATGTTAGATGAAAAATAGCAGACGGTCTATAAATTAAACTCTTCACTAATATTCAGTTATTAGTTTTAGTGTGCAGCTCATTGAGTGGCCATTATTTTTAATAGAATATTATAGAGTTTGTTAAAAGATAAATTTAAGCAGCGAAAAAAGAGAAAATGTGCCTTTTTAAAAAAAACAAAGAAATTAAAGTGAAAAGGTTAAAATTTGACTCTATGCTACGAGAGTGCAAGTCTAAGAAAAATGGGTGCCCATAGTCTTCTAACTTAAATTTTTTGCCCTAACATTGTGGCCATTATTGTCCTCTTGAAGTGGGTGATAGTTTAAATAAAGTGCAAGATGGATTGATGTTTTGATATAATATTTTCTTTTTTTAACTTTTTAATTTTTCTTTTGTTATATAGAGTTTTGTTTTATTTATTTTTATTAACTTTTAGCTTTTGGAATAAAAAAAAACTAAAAAACTTTTAGTGGCTAATCAAGCCCTAGCTTTTTTTGTTTGGCTTAGGTTTTTTTGTAGACAAACTAAAATAAGCAAGTCTAAATGTGTGTTTGGTCTAGTTTTTTTTTTAAAATTTTAAAATTTTTGATTTTTTAGCAAAAAAATGAATGTAAAAAGATGTGAAAAAATCAATTGATTACAGTATGAGGCCAAATAAAAAAGTATCTTAAAAAAATTTTAAATAAAAATTTTTCAAAATAAGTTAGGCCAAACAAAGGCTAAGTCATTTTTTCACTTAAATTCACTTGGTTTGTGAAAGAAGTCGAAAATCATTTGCATCACTAAAAAAATCAATGGGACATTATTTTACAATTTGACTACGAACAATTCATATTATATTAAATACTTCCAATTACATATATGATAGAATTGGCATCAACACTTGGTGTGATAATTACAATATTTATAAATATAAACAATAATTTATACAATATATCCTACATTGTATATTATTTTACAATTTATATTATAAAATATAGCGGTCTTATATGACACGATTTATTTTTTATCTAATGGTTAAAATTATCCAAATTTGTATCCAACAACAAAAAGTACCACTTTAGAAAAATATCACATTTTTTATCATTTTTCTCTCTTCAATAAATACCATTTCTCTTCTCAAAAAATACAAGTTCAAAGTGATTTACAGTTTACATATGGTATAAAAATATTTTGAAACTTTTTTTTAAAAAAAGTAAACATAATTTTTATAAATTTTTTCTTCTTTTTAAAAAATAAATTTATTTTATTGGAAAAATATTGTTTTGGTTACCTTCGATAGAAAAATAGTTTAATTAATTCTTTTTTAGTATAAAAAAATTTGTATTATGTGACAACTTAAAATATATAATTTTTTTTTTTCAAAAACAAATTACTATTGTTTTGGATAAAATATTTTCTTTCAATCTGAAAATTAAAAATTAAAAATATTATTTTTTTCATCTAAAAATTAAAATTATTGTTTTGGTTACCTTGGATAGAAACTTGGCTTGAATAATTTTTTATTTATAAAAAAAAACTGTTTTATTTATAAAAAAAAAATTATTGAGGAGGTTATGAGAACTTTATAATTTATTCTACATAATGTAGGATTTTTCTCTTTGGAGTGTAAAAGTTATAATTATATAAAAATTTATTGTATTATATAAGTGAAAAAAGACGAAACTATGTGAACTACATGACCTTCCATATCTCTTCAAGATTTTTTTTTTTTGGTTGTGAGGTGTTTGAATTAAAATTTTTAATTAAAAAATTTATATTTTTGTTGTAAAAACTTGATTGGTTGATGGATTGACTTAAGATGAGGTTATAAGTACTTTATTAACTTACTTTTCAAACTATACGCAATGTAAGAATTTATTTTTATTTGTTTTATTTTTTAAATTTTAAGCATTTTAATTATAATAATAATAATTAATTTAAAAGTTCAATATTTCATTTAATTCACTTTTAATTTTAATGTTTTGTTTTTCATATTAATCACATTTCATATATCAGTGAGTGCGAGAGCCCTTTAATAATTGAGTAGAAAAAATGGATTTGAAAGTGTTTTTTAGAGGTATGAATCATAGCTAAAAAAATATTTTATTAAAAAAATAATTTTAATCAATTTTATTATAAAAAGAAACCGTGCTTAACCTCTATTATGTAATAATCCCTTTTTATGTAAATTTTCATTAGTTAAATTATTTATTTTTAATAGTTAATTGAAAATACTTGAAAGAATATTTGTCTTCTAAAAAACATTAAATTGATTGAAAATGCATTTAAATACGAGTTATATCCCAATTCGATAACGAACAATGCATATTATATTAAATACTTATAATTACAAATATAGTAGAGTTCGCATCAACACTAGATGTGAATCTACAATATTTATAAATATATACCATAATTTATACAATATATCATACATTGTTATATAATAGAACTTTTGTATTATTTTCCCTTGCCTTGATTGTAACTCAATTGTCAATTTTATCAATAAAAGCATTTTACAAATCAAATTAATTGCGGAGGAAGCGGTGGTGTTGGTCATGGCCAGTGTAAAATAATTATTTCTTATTTATTTTGTTTTTTTATATTTTAGTATAATTTTTTATTTTTTTAATTCTTCTCGTCATGAAAAATTCAAAAAGTAAATTTTTTAATCAAAGTTGAAAAAAATCAGTAAAAATGAAAAAACTATTTCTATAATTAAAAATAGCTATTTTTTTCTTTTCTTATTTTTATTTACAATTTTTATTTTTTAGATTTAACGAGAATAATTTAAAAAGAATAAATATTTAGACTAAAATCATATAAAAAATTGTTAAAAATAAAAAATAGATATTTAACAAAAGAAATTGACTAGGAAATAGTCATTAAAGAAAAAAGCCCATTAAACTTTCATGAAAGAAAGGGCAACCAAGAATTTTGTTACTATTTAACTTTTTTTTATTAAAGTTAAGATAAATTAAATAAAAATGAAAAAAAATATTTTTAAATTTTTTAATAAAAAGTCTTAAAAAATATTGACAATATTAAGCCATTGGCTTAGCGTTTTTAAAAATGTTTTTTACTTTAAAATTTCTTTAAAAACCCATTTCTTTCGCTTTTCACTATAATTAATTGACTTTTTTTTTATATCTTTTCGCATTTACTTTCTTAAAAAAAAAGCCAAAAAATCTATATAAAAAAAAAACTAAGGCATCGTTTGGGATCACTAGAAAAGCTGGTTTTGTCACGCCCTATTTCAGAGACATGACCGGCCGTGAACTATGGGACTTGACTCAACAGGTAAGTCTACCGATAAAAAAAAATTAATGTATTTACTTGAAACTCTGACATATGCTGAAATTGAATAAATTAAGACATAATCTAAAGCAAAGTCGTATGAGTCACAAAAAGCCCAATAACTATATGGGTCACAAACAGCCCACCATGTATAAGTTAACTAACAGTCAACTAACCAAACAAATTATGCAGATTAAAAGTAAAATGCAAAAATAAATAAATTCTTAAGAGGTTACTAAGTTGGGTCCTAAAATATCACAGAGTCCACCACTTGCAATTTTGACTAATCATCTAAAAATATTTTTTAAAAAAGTCAATCGATAGCTCGGTGAATGGCAAACATACATAGTAGAATACAGTTTTAAACGAGATGTTTAAAGTATCTATAACTGAAACATAATCTTAGCATACAGTGCATTATAAAATCAAATGATAATATAAAAAAAAATTTCTTCTCGTCAAATTCACATTTTTGTATTGAATAATATTTGTGAACAAATTTACTCAATTTTCAAAGCTAGTGATGAATAATTAATATATCAAGTCTCATCATAATAATCAATACCACGGTAGTGATAATAACATGATCATCTATAGTTTGTAGGAGCCATAAATAAAATAAGTAACAGTACCACATATAAAAACTCGGGGCATTCTCGGCTCATTAGATCTAATATCGAAATTAGAATCACCACAGGATGACGCCTAAGTCTTTTCTCTAAAATGAACCAGTTTAGAGTCACTCGGAATACCAAGTATTTTTTCTAAAACTGTTGAGTATTAAAGTTACCACGAGCACGAGGCCGTCGCTTTTTACCTAACGGCTAGAATCACCTTCGTAGAGCACGTATTCCCTAGACTTAAACATAGTCCCAAAAATAAATTTTCATAAGTTGTACTACAAAAGATGTGTGAAAAGTTTCATGTAACATTTAAATGAGTTAAAAATAATTTCTATACTATGAAATTTGCATCACAAATTTATATTTTTATATTAATTTTTTTTTTAAAAAAACTTTCGTTTGTTTTTTAAAACCATTTGGAACAAGGATAATTTTAAAAAATACGTAATATACTAAATCACTCACCTGAACTTCAATAATATATTTTGCGCCGCAAACAGAATAATTTATGAAGCGAAAGTCACCATGAATTGTACAATTATAAACTATTGTTATTAATAAATACACAAGTCAAATAATATTAAATTATAATATTAAATTACTACGCAAACCCCTATTAAGAGTATGCTTGGCTTAATTTTTTTTATTAGTTTAAGTTAATATTTATTTATTTATTTACTATACAATATTCAACCTAATCAAAATCGTTAATTATCCCAAACTCTATTCAACTAATAATGTATTAAAATATTTTAATAATTAGATTAAGTTTTATCACTAATTTTATTGAGT